>MU227116.1:174438-236540 GCA_018584345.1 Thuja plicata | reverse complement strand
ACTAAATCACCTACTGAAAATGACCGTTTAATCACCTTGTGATTATATTGTTTTTGGAGTGATTTATGATAGGCCTTAATGTGTTCCAAAGCATTTATTCATTGTTCATCTAACATTTCTAATTCTTTTAATCGTTGTTCCCAGAAAGCATCTTTGTCAATGATCCCATGAAATGAAACACGTAGGGAAGGTATTTCTAATTCAAAAGACATGATAGCATCAGTCCCATAAACAAGATTATAAGGTGAAGTGCCAGTTTTTGTACGAACGCTAGTCCAATAAGCCCACAAGGCATAAGTAAGTTGTGTATGCCAATCTTTCACATGTTTGTTAACTGTTTTCTTTAATATTTGTTCAATAACCTTATTCAATGCTTCAGCTTGACCGTTAGATTGAGGGTAACAAGGAGTAGAAAATCTATGTTGTATATGATATTTCTCCATGAATTTTGTGACTTCTTTGTTCTTAAAAGATGTACCATTATCCGAAACTATCATTGAAGGAATACCAAATCGTGCTATAATATGGTTAAGGATGAAATCACAAATAAAATCTACAGTAGTAGAATGAAGAGGAATAGCTTCTACCCATTTAGTAAAGTAATCTGTAGCTGTGAGAATGTACGTATGTCCTTGAGAAGAAGCTAGGGAGATTTTTCCAATAAGGTCAAAACCGCAAATGCTAAAAGGCCATGGAGCAACCTGATTACGAAGCTCATGAGTAGGAGCATAGATTAAATTACCATGTTGTTGACACTGAGGATACTTTTTGACAAATGTAAAGGAATCTTGTTCCATTGTTTTCCAGTAATATCCCATTATTAGGAGTTTATTAACTAAAGACTTCCCACCAAAATGTCCCCCACAAGAACCAGAGTGAGCTTCTGCTAATGATATAGGTACTTTGATTTTGTTAAGACATCTTAATAGTAAACCATTATAAGAACATCTATAAAGTGTTTCCCCTAAAATAATATCGCGGGCTACGAGCTTTCTAATATGATTACGTGTGTTCCTTGTTGCCGATTCTGGAAAAGTATTATCTTTAAGAAAATGAAAGATATGCGAATACCATTCATCTAAATTCAAATTACAACAATTAAGAGTAACCATATCAGAAATGGCAGGGAGTTTAAGAGTGTGTATAGTAAATTGAAAATCTTCATCATTTTTTTCAAGACAAACCAAAGAAGCCGCGCTTGCCATGGCATCTGCATGTTGATTATCCTTCCTAGGTAAAGTTTGAATTGTGTATGAAGAGAATTGTGAAAGAAAATCTAGAGCCAATGCTTGATATTGTGCCATCTTATCATTCTTAGTTTGATAACCTCCTTTGATTTGTTATACAATCAATTGTGAATCCCCATAAATTTCTAAGTTTTTAATGTGAAGGGATGAAGTTGCTCGTAGACCAGATATAAGAGCTTCATACTCTGCAATGTTATTGGTACAAGGAAAGTTAATTTATATGAAAAAGGGATCGGTTTCTTTTTAGGATGGATCAAGATGATGCCCACCCCAGAACCTATCTTGCACCTAGAGCCATCAAAATATAATTCCCAAGTATCATCTTGTTTGATTGCAAAATTCAAATACCTTCTAAGCTCTGGATGTAAAAGTGGGGACCCATACCTAGTAGAGGATAGGGCCGGCCTCAGCCCTGACCTAGGTCAGGGTCAACCTTGACCCTATCCTGAGGTTTCAGGCAGGTCTCCAAAATGTTGCAGAGAGGCTCCTAGGTCAGTCGGGGACCTAGGAAGGTGGGGGAATGAACCAGAATGTTAAGAAGGCCTAGAGGCCTAGAGAGAGAGTAGGATGAGGCCCAGGAGGACCATTACATAGGTCCTACCTAGAGAAAAGAGCCATGGAGAGGGAAATCTAGGAGGATCCACAAGATCCTAACCCTAATTTCACCTAATCAAACACATATGCAAATCTAATATGAAAACAAACTAAATGAGGGTGCTAAACTCATCCAAGTGGAAGTGCTTCCATTTCAAGATGATACAGATAGAAATTACTTTCTATTGAAAGTCCTTGATTGAGGGCAATTCCAGTCAAGTACTTTTGATAGAAAGTAGTTTTGATCGAAACTACTTTCTATCGAAAGTAATTTCTATTTAAAGTCTCTAATTAGAGGACATTTGTAGAGGTTGAGACAAGTCTGAAGTTTTCATGGCATTGGGGATAAAAGTCAGGGCTCAAATGGAAGAATAAGGAGATGTATTTTTGTACCGCACAAGTACTCTGAACGAGCTTTCTAACGAATATAGATTTGACAATTTTTGAATTAATTAGGCCTATGTTTTTTAACGTGCATCGAATGTAGGTTTTTAATCAAATATGAAGCTCCAAGTTTGATGTTCAATGAAAAATAGTAGAAAAAAATATTTTGTTTTTGAAAAATAATAGAGTGCTCCGTCTTCAAGTCTACTTTCTATAAAAAAAAATTGAATTTTGATAAATACACAACAAGCTATAAGCATGTAGTCAAGGTATTTCAAAATTACAATTTACTCAACTTCAAATGTTCATAAAATATGAAATAATCTATCAAAAAAATTGAACGCCCTCCGTATGGATGTTACAAAACTAAATTTGAAAGAAGCACATTGATATCTATTTTAGAAAAAAAAGTTATGATCTATGAAGTCAATGTAAGTCTTTGAAAATGATGTTTTCAGCAACATAGCAGTTTTTGTGGTAGAAAAAAAACCCATTCAAATCAATTCAAATAAAAAGAAAAAAATATATTTAGAATCTAGATAGAAAATCGTATAAGACTCTAGTTTACTTCATCTTCTGATTTCAAATGGTTTAATGGAAATATGCATCCAAATCATAAACTTTTTTTTTTCCAAAATGTAGAGTTTAGTATCCGTTCAGGAAAAAAAGTGTAACCCACTATTGTGCGTTCACACTAATTATTTTCCAAACAATATCCCACTCAATTAGGTTCCCTTCAATCTAGATCCATAGGGAAAGAGAGGAAAAACCAATTTCCATAATAAGGATTTCAGAAACCATAGACGTAATGGGAAAATCGAGGGCAAATACCAAGCTCACAATCATAGAATGCAACATCTCCCGCAAGCTAATGGTATTAAAAGATGAGTGAAAAATATTCTACATAGCCTCCAGAAGAGAATATGCGATCCCATACTAACGAAGAAAAATTGTCCTTCACAGGAATTGTGAAGATCAATTATTTGGACAAAAATCTTAAACAACAAATTTTAGAACTATGTTCTAGGGTTTTGATTGGTAATCTCTTTTAATTATCCCCTTATCAAGATGAATTATCACAATGGGTTTTCTCTAATTGGGAGTGTGTGATTGAGGCATTCATTATTGACACTTGGGAAATGGCTCTTTTATAGTAGTTTTATCACATTCCTCATATATAGATGTTGTTAATATAGGAAAAAAATTGGTTCATGGATAGGATTAGGTTATTCATGCAAAATTTAACTCAAACATTTTTCTCTACATGTTTCTCCCCTCTGTTCTTTCCTCTTCGGTTTAAATCCCCCCCCCCCCCTTTACATTATTATCAAGTAGATCTCATTGAGGTAATAGAAATCTAAATGGGAATTTTCCTAGGTCACAATTTGTTTTCATTTGATAATTCCCAATTTTTATTTTAGCTTTATGTCCTTTTTGATGTTCACAAACTTCTCCCTCTTGCTTTGAAATTTAAGTCCAAATATGGTTTGTGGGATCACAACTTGACTACTAAGGATTCATAGGTGGTTAGTTTGATGATGGATACTTTAGGCCATTTTACCTCACTTTACAATAATTGTAAAGGAAAATTTAGTCATCTCTACAAAGATCCCTCCACAAAGGCAGACATTTGTTCTCTTAAAGGCCCTCAACCAAGTGTTAATGACAGAAATATATAGTGTAATCACATTCATCCAATTCCATATATGGATTTATATACAACCTACCCTCAAGATGATCTACACAATTCCACTTGTCCCCCTTAGGACCCCAATTTGTAAGCTCCTAGTATTGAAGATATTATAGAACTTGCTAGGAGTAACATTAAAGTAGATGGAAATACCCAACCTCAAAATGTTAAGACCTTGAAGAAGATGAACTCTTCTATGAATGATTATATAATTAATGTTTTAAATTTGTAGGGATTCCTCCATGTGAACTAAAAGGAAGATAATATTTCTAAGAATCAAGATCCAAATGACCTTCCTCATAAATTCTCATTTCAAGGGGAAATACTTTACAAAGATCTTTTAGTTTTCCTTTATTTGCGAACTCCTTTTTTACATCCCCATTTCTTTGCTACAAACATATCACTTCCCACCATCCTCAGTAGTAGGGCACTCACAAGATCTCCTTCCCAAACACCTTTGTATCATGAAGGAAAATATTTATCATTCCATTCAGCTAGCTATTATCAAGAATCCCCTTACCCTCCTCCTTAGTACCAAAAAGTAAGAAATAAGTTTTTTTATCATATTCCAAGGTTTTACTAGTCGATATATCTCCCCAATGTCCTCTTCTACCAACAAAATATTTGGATTCCAAATTGAAAATAGGTCACATTATTAAAAAAAAGGCTTTTTGACATGACTAAAGAAGATTTTGATAGATTTTATTCATTAGGGAATTATGAAAATTTGGTAGAATCTCTTGTCATTCAACTTGCCATCTAAAAAAATCTCACAAATTATTGAGGATGAATTCCTTCTTTAGAGCATGATCTATACCAATAAAAACCATCATCCCAATCAACACTTTCTATTTCTTCTTAGAAGATGTCTATATCTCAATCATAATCTAAGAAACGTTTAAAATCAATCCATTAGCTGAATTGTATTAATCAATCCATTAGTCAACATGGTTTATCAGCACAAACTTATGATCGCAAAACAAATTTACAAAATAATCAAATTGAAATATTATCACGAGAATAAATTTATTACAGACAAATATCTTGAGAAATTTGGCTCAAAGAAGATGATCATAATAAAAATTTCTTTCATGCACTAGCTAATGTTAAGAATCGAAGTGAGACAATCTTTCAAATCCAAGATAAATCGAACACCATTTTACTTGGTGAGAGGCTTATTTAGATAGAAGCAGTTACTTTTTTCTCCTATCTATTATTAACATATAGTAGATTTAGTAATTTGAATAATTTATCAATCTTTTGGAATACTCAAGCACACGTGTCAGAAATCATTATATTACAAGTTAGGCATGAACGATAGATTTATATCACAAATGGACTGGGAATTGAATTGAAAATTCACATTGAGAAAGTGGGAGCTCATTACAATTAGATACAAACTAACAAAATATAGAATTGCTGACTACATACTGCAAATGAGGAGTAGAATATTCTATTACAAATTATAAATATTGGTTCAATTTATATTCTATTTTTCCACATTACAAGAGATACCTTCCTTCTTTTCATATAAGTCTTTTTGGTTTCTTGGTTTCAAAATTACGTGGACGCAGATGGAAATCCTCTTACAGTGCTGCATATCTTATCAGGCTTATCCATATTTAAATTATTCTTGGGGTTATTGTATGAAACATATGGCAATTAAAATAGTATAGTAGATAAACTAGCACTGATTATTATATATTTATATTCAGAAAAAATAATTAAATATTGCAAATAATTGTATAAAAAATCTTTAAAAATATCAAAACCCCAAATAGGGATTGAAAAGAGCACAAACATATCTACAAATGTTTGAATAAAATATCTTTTAGCTAGAATGCAATCTTTACGCAGGTGTGGTGAAAATGATAGAAAATGATATATATAAAAAGAGTTATTTGCCATTTTTTTTAATATGAAGTTTGCAGTCTCTCTTTCTATTACAACCTATTTTCAATTATTAAGCACAACTTTCTAGATTTTCTATTTGCATGAGTTATTTTTAAGCATAAACAACCGGGTAAGAACATGGGATAATTCAACTTTGACGATTAGCTTGTCATGCACCAAATGTAAAATAATATAATTTTATAAAAATTTTGAGCTCCCATTTGTTTTTTATTAAAAAGGTATCCAAGACAAGGGGTTGACCCGAAAAAACATAGCCAGCATGAGAAGTGCAGACTACTAGTAGACAACCAGTAAAGCAAGGGGGACAAAACACCCTCACCCAATACCCTTTTTCAACATAAAAAATCAGAATATAAAACTAATGGGCCCCAACTCCACCATGGTGCCGGTAACCAACCTGCACTCCCTAATAGACCCTAGGATCACCTTAGAGATGGTAACCAGTATGTGAAAGTAAGTATCCAAGTAATTAACATAGAAGCAGGAACTAATTTTAGAAGCAAGGGAATTAAGTCTAAAACCAACGTAAGAGTTCATCAGAATCATATCAAGGCCTTCAATGGCCAGCCAACAAAAATAAAAAACAAAGAAAAGCATGGAAAAAGGAGGAGGTTAATTGGGGTTTTTACCCCCATTGTCCAGCAACAGCTTGAGCCAATCCTCCGCAAGGAATTGGAACAACTTCTCATTCTTTTTTTCTTCCTCCTCAGTAGACCCCTTCACCATTTGCAGGAGCTAGAGAGTGGTAGTCATCGAGTGCATAACCTTCACTGCGAACCCAACAACTTTTTTGAAGCTTTCACCGAGTTTTTTAATTTCCTCCTTTACCACCAGCAAATCCATTTTAGAAACCGAGTCCAGGGAGGAAGCTTGAAAAGTTTTAACATTCTTCTGGATATGCAAAATTTCATTTACCATGGCCCAAAAACTCTCAGTCATCCTATCTTTAACCTTCGAGGTCCCAATTTTGGTTTCCTCCTCCCTCTTGGTTTCCTTCGCCATCACCTGGGGGTTCGCAAACAACGGAGATGTGCTCTGTGATTCCGCATTATTATCTTCGGATAGCTTTCCCTTGGATAGGTCCATGGTAGGCATAGTGAAGCTGGCCGAAACCTGGGGAGAGTCGAGGCTCTTATTATCCCCACCCAGACCTTGAGGGTCTTTCCCTTTTTCTTTCTCCTTGATCTTGATTTTCTTCCCCTTTTTAGTGTTTCCAATGGTGCTGATTTTTTTAACCTCCTTCTCCAACTCTTATGTTTCCTCCTCATCTTCAATGTACCATTTCCTAACTGCTTTCTTCTTGAATCAGGTTTTAGTAAAATTGTTAAGAAGACCACATTTAAATTATGGATCTCTTGTTCCTGAAATGTGATGGAAAAAACAAATGCTTTATCGGATTATGAATTTTATAGATTGTCATGCACTAGTTGAGAAGGATTTGTGGGTGGATTGCTTAATATTACTTAATATTTTCCTATTATCAAAGAGAGCATCTCAATAATAGGACCAGTTGTTTAGATATATTTTTCTTATTAGACTGTGATATGTAATGCGTGAAAATATCAAAATAGTTTATTGTCTTGCTTGCCATGAGAATGATAAAATAATGATAGTTTTGTCATTTTTGTTAAACTAACTATGATTTTTCATTTTTTTTTATCTTCTTATATGTTGTCTTAACATGAGGAGAACAAAATAGGTAGAGAGCAAGGAAAATGTGTTGCTAAAATGTTGTTTATTTCAAAATATATTAGCCTAGGTCATCACTAGTTTCACATCTAACATCATCCCCTACTCCTCATAGTTTCAAAAATATAAAATACATCCTAAATTACTCCATTCCACCATTTTTCATATTTTTCTACGAGTGGAATGGGCTCCAAACCATTATTTTTTGTTCAAACCCTCAAATCTAGAGTTTTCAGTAAATTCTTTATAACTTCTTCAAATCTTAATGAAGTTGAGTCAAACCACTTGAAAATGAAATTTGATTCGCAACTCTATCAAATAGTATGAGGTTGATACCATTAGAAGAGAATACATGGCCTTACTAATCATTGCAACTATGATAGAAAAATAAAAGTGTGAGGTTTTCCAACTACGAATTCAATGTCAGATGAGGATTGCAACGAGAAATTATAGGTAATATCATGGAAGGGCCTTTCAATATCCACAAAAGTGAGAGATGGTAATTGAACATGATACCTATAGGTAGATAGTGGTCCATATCTATGGCATTGGATGCCACTGGTGGGTTTAAAAATACTTCTTGAAGCCATTATTTTCTAAGGATTTGCTTCACACAAAAATTATGAGATACGAAGATCCTCCTTTGAATTACATATATAATGACTGGAGTAACTTAGCGTTTGATGATTAACATGGAAATGCACCAAGTATGGAATATTTAGAAATAATAATTCTCAGCTCTGATTTGTTATGAAGACCATATTTAAACTATGGATATAATGTGCATGAAATGCAAGGGCATTATCCTATTATAAATTCTATAGATTGGGATGCAGTGGCTAAGACAATCTATGCTTAGATTTCTTAATGTTGCACAAAGGCCCAAAAAAAATTGCGGATGGAAATGAAGTATATATGAGGGTCATTTTAAGCTCTGGCCAACCTATTTTGTTGTGGGATTTAATCAATGAGAGAATGTGAATAATAAGGCAGGGCTCGGATGCTCTCAACATTCCAGAACTGATACGAGGAAATGCAATATTCAAAACATTCAAGAAGGACTGGTTGGAAAAATGGCTTTAATCATCTCCAACATGATTTTAAAATATATCAACAGTCATTTTTGGAAACTCAGAGGCGGGAGAGGGCGGATCTTAGAGGAAGCCAAGTTGCAAGGAAGGGGTGACACCCAGGGCTAATGAAGTCTCTTAAGAAGCACAAGATGAGCAGGGACTCTTCCCCAACACTTAATCCAAACCTCATTCTAATTTTCCCTTCCACTATGGTGGGGATACGCATCAACCCTCCCCTACCAAAGAAGGCTTGGTCTAGTCTTCATTGGGAAATCTGAACAGGAAAAGGAAAGCCTTCTTAAAAAATCAAAGCTTGTTGAACAACGTACCCACCCTTGGTCATTATAAACCTCAAAAGTTTGTCAGTAGTTGGAAACAAACTTAGAGTTTACCTCATAAGATGGCTTCTCCCTAGAAGCATCAACACCTCTTGGGAAATTTGGCTACCTCCCTGGAAGAAGGTGAAATAGACATTCTAAAAGGTAAATCAAGCGTGGAAAGGTTCACCCTTGTCTATGTCTAGAGCCATCCATTTTCTTCTCGGAGGAATTCCTTGCTAACAAGAATCATTTTATAGCTCAATAAGCTCTAATATGAAAATTTTGGAATATAAAGTTATCAAGAGATCATATTTCCTCTTGGGTTCAAGGAAAATTGCCCAATGCAACTCATATCAAACACTTAGATGATGATCTGGGTTACATCTTAGTAACCTTCAGGGATAAGAAATGCAGGGATGATACCTTAAAAATTAAAGCATGGTTCCCCAAAAACTAAGGGCTCCACATGCAAGGCTGGACTCCCAACTTCGACACAAAAAAATGTTGTAAATTTCATTCCAATGTGGATCTCTTTAGACAACCTTCTGGTGGAATATATAGATTCTGGTATTCTTCAGATCATTTCAAATAAGATGGGAATTTTTCTAAAACATCTACAGTGAAGGTATTCAGCCTCAAACCTCATTGGTCTCCTCATGAACCTCTCCAAGGAACTCCCAAGACTATTAAAGATCATCTTGAAACTCAGGACCTCAAATCAGTTCATCAGGTATGACATTCAATGGGCTCCTTTTGAAGAATCTCAAAGGCCTTTAGCAGCTCCAGAAGCCGGGCAACTGGACAGAGATCCTTTTGTCTTCAAGGAACAACAATGTTTGGAGGATAGTAATAGAGCTCAAAAAATCTCCCAGCAGTTGACTTCGATCCGCTTCCCTGAGGTAGGATCTCTAGTTACCCCGACTTTTACACTGATTGCTAAAAATTTGGATGATCATTTTGAAACTTTGAAATTTTTCCTCTGGTTCCTTTACTAGAAAATTATGGGTGCAACTCACCTTAGAAAATATCTCAAGGCTCCTTTTTATGCCTCACCCTTAGCTCTGTGTTACAATGACCAGTCAACCCAAACCATGTCTAGAGCATTTTCCATCGGTAATAATGGTAGGACCTGGTCTCCACATTTTAATGTTAGGGAAAAAGGGTCAGTTTTAACTCTCCCTTTGTCCTTATTCTCTTCCCCTCAATGTGTGTTGGATATCCCTATTACTCTACCTCAGGTGAGGGATGGTCTTTGCTCCCAAATATTGAGATTCAAATCAAAATTTGTTGAACAACTATTAACCTAATGGTTTAGAGAAGTGCAAGCGGAAATGATGGATAAGTTAGCAGATTAGGTCATAGATGAGGAGGATAGTGTGGATGGGAATTCAGAGGCCCAAGTGGCTTTCTCCAATTCTATAGGATTCACTGATCTTCAAGAGGCTAGTGACTCTCAAGACTCCAGAACTTCTTTTGAAACATATTGTCCTATTCGTTCCATTTCCCCGGGGTTGGAGGATGACCTAGATGAGGATATATTGCAAACCAAAATCAGTGATCTAAGGAACATTGCCAAGTTGGAAGTATCTAGTGGTCTCATCATGGACAAAGGAAAATTTGACTCCTTTAACAACATCTCGGGCACCAAGAAATCATTAAGACTCAGAGGAAAATAGTTAAAATAGAGCAAGGTAGATCTGGAAGATTCACTCAAAAATTCTTCAACCAAGGGTAGAATTAGAGGGGGAATTATTCCTTTAAGATTAGTCCACAAAAATATTACCAACTGAACTTCAGATCCCATGGAGAAAATGACCCTAATCGATGACATTCTTCCTAATTCCCCCATCTCACCTAGAATTCAGGTGGTTTATGATCTCTTCGATTGCTCACAAACCTCTATTGGGGTAGTAGGAAATAGTTCAAATTCCTTTGTTTCTAGACTCCTTGAAGCAAACTATTTTGAGGATGAAGAAAAATGGACTGACATAGAAGGTCTAATTTATTATAAAGACATTATTTCCGAGATTCCTCAGGATGATACCCAGCAGGTAAAGGAATCTATGGAAGCCACAACCTCAGATCATGCACATCCTTCTCCTGTCTACCTAGGTCTACATAAGACTCTTACCGATAGGCCTCTTCCAGATTGTGGCCTACATAAGAAGACTTGCAAAGGTAGGAAATATTAGGCCACACTCAGAGTAGAGGACAGAGAGGATCTTGACCAATCTAACAGCACAAACTTTATGAATGTAGGGCAGGGGAAGTTCCTTCCCAAAGTACAATGAAGGTCCTTTCCTAGAATGTTAAGGGCCTTAATGCCCCTAACAAGCAGCGCATAGTGAAATACTATATTTTTCTAGCCAAACCACACCTTGCTCTTCTTCAACAAACCAAAATGGATATAGACCAAATTTTGTCATTCTCAAATGGTCTTGGCGACTGGGCTGATGCGGGGTTTGATGCTCTAGGTTCTTCTAGTGGGATATGATCCATATTATGGAATCCTTGAAACATCACTTTCACTTGTAAGGAAAAGAGATCAAATTGGATTGGAGGGAAAATTAGAAGCCTAGGCTCTAATCTTCAATTTTACAACTTAAATGTTTATGGCTCCAATCTGAGAAAGAGGAAAATGGAAGTGTGGAAAGAATTGAGCAATATTTTTCATACTTTGGATTCCAAAAACAATATTTTAGGGGACACTTTAATGCCATTTCCCACTTCTCATAAAAATTAGGAGGATCCAACAAGGAAAATCAATCTCAAATCAGTTTTAAAGATTGACTCCATTCAGAATCTGTGATGGAAATAGAGCTGGCTAATGGAAAGTATACTTGGACAAACAAAAGATTGGGTCCTAGAAAAATAGAAGAAAAATGTGATAGATTCTCTTTCAAAGGTGATATTACTCTTTTTCCCTTTGATTTTAAAGCCTCTATCTCTCCAACATCTGGGTCTGATCATTTCCCCATCCAATTGGAAATATTTGGAGAAAATAAACCTCAACATTGTCCCTTCAAATTTGAAAACATATGGCTTAAGGATGAAAATTTCTTGCATTTGATAAATGAATGGTGGTCAGATTAGAAGCCAAAAGGATCAAAACTATTCTTCTTTGTTTCAAAATAAAATTCATCAAATAGAATTTGCTCATTTGGAATAAAACACAGTTCAATAACATCTTCGATTCAAAAGAAGAGGTGGAACAAAATATTAAGATGACTGCCTCATGGTGTTCAGATGGATAAAGAGAGTTATGATCTGGATAATTTTCTTCTAAGAGAATGGGAAGAAATCCTAGCTAAAGAAGAAACCTTCAGGAAGCAAAAATCTAGAGATTGGTGGTTGGAAGTAGGAGATAAGAATATGAAATTCTTCCATAACAGTACCAAACAAAGGTATTGTGTCAATAGGATACATCAAATCATCAAGGCAGATGGAAACCTCACTCAGGATCAATCTGAGATTTAGATGGAAATTTTAAGCTTCTACAAAAATCCCTTGAACCATTTAGATGTATCATACTTCTAAGCCTAATATGATCTTCTAAAGGATATTCCAAATCTTATTTCAGATTCAGACAACTCTCTGCTACTAGAAAAGTTCATAGAGAAGGAAATTAGGGATACTACGTCACACATGGCCAGGGATAAAGCTCTTGGCCCCATTGGTTCCCCCCCTAGTTTCTTTGTGCATTGTTGGGATATATTTGGGGTGGAACTCTCTTCAGCACTAGAAGCAGGTCGCTCCTCTGGGAGATTTCTTATTGAAATTAACAACACCTTCATTGCCCTTATCCCTAAGAAGGAAAAGGTTGCATGCATGGATTAATATATACCAATTTCTCTGTGTAACACTACCTATAAAATCGTCTCCAAAACACTAGAAAACATATTAAAATTTGTTCAGAATAAGATTATTGGAGAGGAACAAATGGGATTTATTCCAGAGAGGTCAATCCTAGATGGAATAATTATTTCTCAGGATGCAATCCATTATATCCAACACAACAAACATCCAATTATGATTATAAAGTTAGATATTAAGAAAGCTTATGACAAGGTAGACTAGAGATTTTTAGCTAAATGTATGGAAAAATTTGGGTTTTCCAAAGCTTGGATCAATCTCATTTACTATTGCATATCAACTCCGAAATTATCAATATTGGTAAATAGTTCTCCATATGCTTTCTTTGAAGGAACAAATGGAATAAAATAGGGTGACCCTCTTTCTCCCTTCTTCTTCGTCATCATGGCCGAAGCTTTGGGGTGCAAGTTCATTAGTCTTCAAGACCAAGGTTTAATTTAGGGTGTGGAAATCACCTCTTTGATAAAGGAATTTACTCACCAAAAATTTGTAGATGACATCCTACTTCTTGGTTATGGAAACATGAGGGAGGCTTCTTTCATTAAAAAACTCTGGATCTATATGCCTTAGCTTCGGGTCAAAGTTCCAATAAAGAAAAATCAATTGTTTACTTCCTCAACACTAGGAAGAAAACCTATCTCAACATTGAGAAGATACTAAAATTTAAGACTGGCTCATTTCCATGTCTCTGTCTGGGTATTCCAATTGGCAAAGTGCTCAGGAAATAATCTACTTGGAAACCAATTGGAGAAAGATTGAATAAAAAAATGGATTCATGGAAATCAAAATGGCTCTCTTGGGTAGGAAAAATAGTGTTGATCAAAGAAACCTTGTAAGCAATTCCCATTTATCTTATGTCATGTTTGTCTCTCCCCTTGGGGTGCTATATGGATATAGTTAAAAAAACTCAGGAAATTCTTTTGAGAAGGAACTGATACCAAAAGGAAATTATCTCTTATCTCTTGGGAGAAAATCTGCAATATAGTGGAGGCAGAAGGTACTGGGATAAAAAATCAACTATGACATAATCAGGCTCTCGAAGGCAAGCTATATATGAAAATTCTGAAGGAGAAGAATCCTAAATGGGTAAGAATTCTAAGAGGTAAATACTTAAAAAACTTAGAGGATGAAAATCTGATCAGGCTCTTGAAACTTCCCAGAGGTTCCATAATCTGGAACTTTATTTCCAAATCCAAGGGCATCATTGAGGATAATATCTCTTGGAACATTAAAGATGGTTCCAGAGAAAGATTCTGGGATGATTCTTGGGGAAGATTTCCCACCATCAATTCTATGCTTTGTCAAATAATATTAGCAGAGTTTGTACAGATAATTGGGGCCCATTAGTTAAGGACTATATTTCCTCTGACTCTTTGGATCCATTAACTCATTCTTGGCATAGGAGGGATTTTGAACAACTCAGGGTGGATCCAGTGAAACTTTAGAATTGGAAAAAGCAACTCTCAGAACGCTCCTTTCTGATTAAAGAGGAGCATGATGAATTCATTTGGAATGGTTCCAACTCTGGAGAATATAAGGTGAAAGACGGTAGAATTATATCAAGATCTTCTTCTCTCCCTTGCCCTTGACTCTCTAATCAAATTTTCTAGAGTAAAGTATTCTTACCAAATGAAGGTATATTTTCATGGGCTGCAATTCAAGGAAGAATCCTTACTACGAATTGGTTTAAGAAAATGGGATATCTTGGTCCTTCCAGATGCATTCTTTGCTACAAGAATGAAGAAGATACGAACCACCTTTTGTTAACTTGTCCCTTTGCCTTAGAATGTTTGCAGTGGTTATGTGCCAAACAAGGATGGTCATCTGCTCTCCCAAGTGATATCCTATCTCTCTTCATGTCTTGGCCTCAGCTCTTTAAGAACAACCTTTGTGGGAATCTATGAATTATCTTGCCCTCAATTCTCGTTTGGGAAATATGGAAGGAAAGAAATAGAAGACTCTTTGAAGAAACATTCTTAGATAATCCTTCAATTTTGAATAGATTTGAAGCCTCTATCATGGAAATAATGAATGCTCGAATCCAATTGCAATCAGTTCAACACAGATACTGTACCAGCTGGGATGATCTTATGATTACAAACTTATTTGGACTTAAAACCCACAGAACAATAGGAAGAGGAGATAAACCAAATGAAATCATTAGAGACAACTATATTTGGAATCCTCCATCCATGGGGTGGTGCAAATTGAATTTTGATGGGGCTTCAAAAGGAAATCTAGGCCCTTCATGGGCGGGTTACATTATCCATTCCAGTGAGAGTGTCGTGGTGGTGAAATTGGCAAAACCTCTAGAAATAAGTACTAGTAATTTGGAAGAATTCAAAGCTCTCATGTTAGGGTTGTATCTCACATTAGATTTGGGTATCAACAAACTGAACGTTGAGGGAGACTCTATGATCACAATCAATGCTTCCAGGGAAGGAAACTAAAAGGTAGTCAATTTGGAAAATAAAGCTTCTTTGAGAGAATTTCTCAAGATCAATGGTCAAATCACCTTGGCAAATGGTCATCGTTAGTAATGACCATGTCGGGTATTACTGGAAAAATTGAGTGTAAACCTGCTCAATTCCTATCACTATTAAAGTGGATGTCACTTGACCAAATTGAGCAGTTGAGATTTTGGTGTTCGCAATAGATAACACCAACTGTCATCCAAAACATGTAACATATCTCTGTGATGTAAAATCAATCCTCCCATTAACCGCCTATTCTTCATGTGGTATAGCCTCATGGGGTTTAAAATGGTAAACTTCATTAACTACACATCACATCAGTTTGGATCAGCTTGTCCTTGGATTTTGGCACACATTTTGCACTCTAATTCCTTCTTTTGTTCTTCTAAAATTTCATCCTTGCCAAGGCAAAGTTCTCTTAGGTGGGAATTGCTAAAGCACCCTAATGATGATAGCTCTTACTCATCATGAGTATTTTGAGCCATAGATTTAATTGAGTAAGGTACATAATAGCTAGCAGTGTCAGACCAATGACGTTTTATCCCTATTTGAAAGCCTTGCAGCTTGCTCAAAAATTTATAACTTTGTTCTTGGTGGAGCTCATTTGGCTATTTTCTCTTCATAATTCTGATTCATACACAAAGAAAAATAGATTGATACCCCCATAAATCTTAGGTCTGATCTAGAGGAAATAGCTTCAGATAATCCCATTTCTTCCAATCAGATAATGGAGATACAAATTACTTTTGGAGATCTGTGTGGGATTTATGGCAATAATTTTGGTTGCGGGATCTTCCAAGATGGTTGCTGAAGATCTTTGTGATCAATTGTTCTTAGGAAATTTCATAGTGGGTCTACATAATGCGGTGTTGAATATCAACCGGGATCTTACAACTCCACTTCCTTGGGACCTGGCCACGATTATGACTGTAGGACAACCCTTTTCTAGTTTTGGGGTTGGCCCTCCGAGGAACTTTTATGCTAGCCCTCCCAGGTGCCTCTTTATTCTATAGGGTTGGGATTGGGAGAATCACCAATTTTTTTTGAGCATGATGAGGAGAGGAATGAATTTCCTCTCCAAGTTCCTAGGAATAGAATATGGCCTTAATTCACCCTATGGTGACCAGTTGGATTAAAATCTCCCATGGGTGTATCAATACAAGTATCAAAAAAAGATGGATGGATTAGAGAGCTCTGATTCCTCAGATATAGAGGAGATTAAGGAAGAAGATGAAGAAGAGGAAGATGATACAAAAGATGTTGAAGAGGAAGAGAAAGGAAAATATGAAGAGATGGATGAAGAGATGCTCCCGTCAGACTCCAAGGAAGAAGACCCGGAAGAGGAAAGTGACACACCTAGCATGAGAGGTAGCCCATTATCAAACTCAGTAGAAAATTTTGGAGAATGAAACCACTTCTCCCTCTGTTTGATGTTTGTTTAAGGTTATTTTGGGCTTTACGTTTATTTTTTATTATGCATTATTAACACTCTAGCTATTGTAAACTTTAATATTTTTTAGACTCTCCATTGAGTCATGGTGCTCATTTTGGGTTCACAATCCCCTCAGTAGGATTGGGATATGAACCAAAAAACTTTCTTTTCTATTTTTTTCCCTTTCATGCTTTCTAGTTTATATAAATAAAATTTTGGGTCTGACCCCTTACAGATTAAAAAAAAAAGGTAGTTGGACAAAATATTTATTTTTCTTATTAGACTGTGATATGTAAGGCGTGAAAATGAAATTATTCAGATGTAGAGTTTATTTTCTTGTCTACCATGAGGATGATAAAATAAGGACAGTTTGGTCATCGACTTATTAAAATATTGTCTTGCGTCTCTATAACTGTGTAAGGACAACAAAATAGGTGGATAGTGGGGAAAACGTGGTTCCTTTAATATTGTTTATTTTCAATATAATGTTTGGTTGGTCATACTTTAAATTGTTTACACTCATTTAATTTTCCAAGGCATATATATTGATCATATCATTGAAGTTCTTATCAACGACCCACATTAAAAAAAAAAAGAGTAGTTAGTATAAAAATGGCTAATTTGTGCAAGGAAATTGGTTGGATTTTAGCTTGTTAGGAGCACCTCGATCCACATTACAACAGATACCTTCCTTATTTTCATATAAGTTTTATTTGGTTTCTTGCTTTCAAAATTACGTGGATGCACATGGAAATTCTCTTGCAGTTGTGCATATCTTATCAAACTTATCCACATTATTAGTGTTTGGGTTATTGTATGAAATAGATGGCAGTTAAAATAGTATAGTAGATAAACTAGAACTGATTATTATATATTTATATTCATAAATATAATTAAATATTGCAAATAATTGTATAAAAAATCTTTAAAATATCAAAACCAAAAACAAAGATTGAAAAGAGCACAAACATATCAGCAAATGTTTGAATGAAATATCTTTTAGCTAGAATGCAATCTTTAAGCAGGCATGGTGAAAATGATAGAAAATTATAAATATAAAAATAGTTATTTCCCATTTCTTTAATATGAAGTTTTCAGTCTATCTTTTTATTACAACTTATTTCCAATTATTAAGCACAACTTTCTAGATTTTCCATTTAAATGAGTTATTTTTATGCATAAACAACTGGCTGAGAGCATGGGATAATTCAGCTTTGATGATTAGCTTGTCATGCACCAAATGTAAAATAATATATTTTTTAAAAGTTCTGAGCTCCCAATTGTTAAGAAGACCACGTTTAAACTATGGATCTCTTGTGCCTAAAATGCGATGGAAAAAACAAATGCTTTAGCATATTATGAATTTTATAGATTGTCATGCAGCTATTGAGAATAATTCATGGTTGGATTGCTTAATCTTACTTAATACTTTCCTATTATCAAAGAGAGCCGCTCAATAATAGGACCAGTTGTTCAGATATATTTTTCTTATTAGACTGTGATATGTAAGGTGTGAAAATAACAAAATAGTTTATTGTCTTGCTTGCCATGAGAATGATAAAATAATGATAGTTTTGTCCTTTTTGCTAAACTAACTATGATTTTTCATTATATTTTATCTTCTTAGATGTTGTCTTAACATGAGGAGAACTAAATAGGTAGAGAGTAAGGAAAATGTGTTGCTAAAATGTTGTTTATTTCAAAATATATTAGCCTAGGTCATCACTAGTTTCACATCTAACATCATCCCCTACTCCTCAAAGTTTCAAAAATATAAAATACATCTTTTGGCATTATTTAACATATCCCATAATTAGGTATTGTTACTTTGGAACAAAAAAGTCAAAAATTGATTATCCTACTCGTGGAATGGGCTCCAAACCATTATTTTTGTTCAAACCCTCAAACCTAAATTATTTATAAATTATATATAAATTCTTCAATCTTAATGAAATTGAGTCAAACCACTTGGAAATAAAATTCAATTCACCCGTCTATCAATAAATATGTGTTTCATACCATGAGAAGATTGTACGTTGTTGTAAACTTTGTTGCAACTATGATAAAATAGTAAAAGTGTAGGAAAACAAAGTATAATGTATTTCTTATTCATTAAAGTAGGATCAATAAACACCCCTCATTGATGGAAAAAAATTCTTTACATGTATGGCCAACCTCTCCAACTGTCAGCAAGCACCATTTTAATTAAAAGTAACAGAAAAACCGTGTTTTGCTAATTATGACAAAATTAACAATAAAAATTTCTTGACAACTGTAGCAGTTATTTTCCAAAATTTGACAACTTGACTCAAAAGTTAATACCATGACTCAAAATATGACAAGTGGTCTGAATAGACCTTATTACATGATTCAAAAACAAAACCAAATAAAATTTGACCAAATGGCATCACGACGGCATGAACTCAATTAGATGCTCTTGCACCACTTAGAGGGGAGGAAAAACCATTGAAATGACTTTAAGTTGTGTCTAGTGAAAGGGAAAGACATCATTAACTAGACTAAGATCTGAGGGAAATCTAGACGAGTGTAAAACATAAACAAAAAACAAATAACTTAGGATGTGGACTTTAAGGAACAATAGAGTCCACCTCAAGCCTCATGGAAATAATAGAGGAAATAGTGTCCCAAGATATAGGAGCCAACCAAATCAATAATTTTGTATAAAAAACATAAACACATTCATTAATAATTTAATGTAATATTTTAAAAATAATGATGGCACTCTTGAGCGCTGACTCTAGTGGGAGCCATGCAATGACTACTTTTAAAAATTAAGATGTACATTATAGGACTTCAAATGGAGGCTTTGGGCTTGGAGGTTGATCAAGGAGTTTTTCCTCAGTCAAATTCTTGAATAAAATTCATATCCTATTGGCTACTGGGTGAACCCACATTAGTGGGTTATACTTTTTTGGAGGAAGCAATTCCTCCTGAAATGTGCAAAGCAGACGAATTTTGAAACTGCTTTCAATAGAAAGTACTTTTGATAGAAATTACTTTCCATCAAAAGTCCTTGATTGAGGGCAATTATAGTCAAGTAATTTTGATACAAATTAGTTTTGATCGAAACTACTTTCTATCAAAAGTAGTTTCTATCAAAAATAGTTTCTATCGAAACTCTCTGATTAGAGGTCATTTGTAGAGGTTGAAACAAGTCTATAGTTTTCATGTCTTTAAGGCTCAAACTCAGGGCTCAAATGGAAGAATAAGGAGATGTATTTTTACACCACACAAGTACTCTGAATGATCTTTCTAACAAATATAGATTTGATAATTTTTGAATTAATTAGGCCTATGTTTTTTAACGTACATCAAATGTAGTTTTTTAATCAAATATAAAGCTCCAAGTTTGATGTTCAATGAAAAATAGTAGAAAACATAATTTTTTGAAAAATATTAGTGTGCTCCATCTTCAAGTCTACTTTCTATCAAAAAAAATTGAATTTCGATAAATACACAACAAGTTATAAGCTATGTAGTCAAGGTATTTCAAAATTACGATTTACTCAACTTTAAATGTTCATAAAATATGCAACAATTCATCAAAAAAATTGAATTCCATCCATATGGATGTTACAAAACTAAATTCCAAACAATCACAATGATATAAATTTTAGAAAAAAGTTATGCTCTATGAAGTCAATGTAACTCTTTGAAAATGATGTTTTCAGCAACATAGCAGTTTTTATGGGAGAAAAAAAACCCATTCAAATCAATTCAAAAAAAAGAAAAATATATATTTATAATCTAGACAGAAAATCCTAAAAGCCTCTAGTTTACTTCATCTTCTAATTTCCAATGGTTTAATGGAAATATGCATCCAAATCAGAAAGTTTTTTTTTCAAAAATGAAGAGTTTAGTATCCGTTCAGGAAAAAAAGTGTAACCCACTATTGTGGGTTCACACTTCTTATTTTCCAAACAATATCACACTCAATTGGGTTCCCTTCAATCTAGATCGATAGGGTAAGAGAGGAAAATCCACTTTATATAATAGGGATTTCATAAACCATAGAGGTAATGGGAAAATCAAGGGCAAATACCAAGCTCACAATCATACAATGTAACATCTCCCACAAGATAATGGTATTAAAAGATGGGATTAAAATATTCTACATAACCTCCATAAGAGAATATGTTCTCCCGCACTAACAAAGAATAATTATCCTTCACAAGAATTGTCAAGATCAATTATTTGGACCAAAATCTTAAACAACAAATTTTAGAACTATGTTCAAGGGTTTTGATTGGTAAGCTCTTTCAATTATCCCCTTATCAAGATGCATTATCACAATGGTTTTTCTCTAATTGGGAGTGTGGGATTGAGATTATTAATATTGACAAGGGAAAAGGCTCTTTTATAGTTGTTTTTACACATTCCTCATATATAGATGTTGTTAATATAGGGATAAAATTGGCCCATGGATAGGATTAGGTTATTCATGCAAAACTTAACTCTACATTTTTCTCTGTATGTTTCTCCCCTCGGTTCTTTCCTCTTTGGGTTTAATTCCCCTCCCTCCCTTTAGATTATCATGGAGTAGATATCATTGAGGTAATAGAAATCTAAATGGGAATTTCTTTGCATCACAATTTGTTTTCATTTGATAATTCCCAATTTTTATTTTAGCTTTGTGTAATTTTTGATGTTCACAAACTTCTCCCTCTTGCTTTGAAATTTCAGTCCGAATATGATTTATAAGATCAAACCATGACTATTGAGGATTCATAGGTGGTTAGTTCGATGATGAATACTTTAGGCCATTTTACCTCACTTTACAATAATTGTAAAGGAAAATTTACTCATCTCTACAAAGATCCCTCCACAAAGGCAGACATTTGTTCTCTTAAAGGCCCTCAACCAAGTGTTAATGATAGAAATATATAGACTAATCACATTCATCCAATTCCATATATGGATTTATCTGCAATGTAGCCTCAAGATGATCTACACAATGCCACTTGTCCCCTTTAGGACCCAGATTTGTAAGCTCCTAGTATTGAAGATATAATAGAACTTGCTAGGAATAACATTCAAGTAGATGGAGATACCCAACCTCAAAATGTTAAGACCTTGAAGAAGATGAAATATTCTATGAATGATTATACAATTGATGTTGTAAATCTGTATGGATTCCTCCATGTGAACTACAAGGAAGACACTATTTCTAAGAATCAAGAGCCAAATGACCTTCCTCATAAAATCTCATTTCAAGGGGAAATACCTTACAAAGATCTTTTAGTTTTCCTTTATTTTGGAACTCCTTTTTTAACATCCCCATTTCTTTGATACAAACATATCACCTCCCACCATCCTTAGTAGTAGGGCACTCAAAAGATCTCCTTCCCAAACACCTTTGTATCATGAAGAAAAATATTTATCATTCCATTCAGCTAGCTATTATCAAGAATCCCCTTACCCTCCTCCTTAGTGTCAAAAAGTAAGAAATAATTTTTTTTATCATGCTCCAAGGTTGTGCTAGTAGATATATCTCCCCAATTTCCTCTTCTAGCAAGGAAATATTTGGATTCCAAATTGAAAATAGGTCGCATTATAATAAAAAAAAAGGGCTTTTTGACACGACTAAAGAATATTTTGATAGATTTTATTCGTTGGGGAATTATGAAAATTTGGTAGAATCTCTTGTCATTCAACTTGCCAACTAAAAAAATATCACAATTTATTAAGGAAGAATTCCTTCTTTCAGAGCATGATCTATACCAAGCAAAACCATCATCCCAATGAACACTTTCTATTTTTTATTAGAAGACGTCTATATGTAAATCACAATCTAAGAAACCTTTAAAATCCCCATGTTTATTAAAAAATTAGAGTGGCCACCCACCTTAAAGTAAAAAAAAGTAAAGAGGAAATTCCTACGGGCATTCAAAGTACTCTAGACTTATCTATCAAATTAAGGAATTCAAAGATATCAGCTTCAATTCTAATTATGAATCAAATCTAAAAATTAAGGAGAGCTAGTTTCTCTCCTAGGCCCCAATGAAGCTCTCATCTTGGAATGTTAAGGGTATTAATGTCCCTAACAAAAGGTGCTTCATAACAATGCAAGAAGATAAAATTCAATTGACTGTGATGTTAATCAAGGAGACTAAGTTAAATCTAGATAATTCCAAAGAGTTTTTCAAGAAGTAGCATCTTTGGTCATCTTTTCAATCCCCACCTATTGGAGTTTTAGGTTGATTAAAAATTATATGGAGGAAATCAATGGTTGAAGTATTTCTAATCACTTCATTAATGCAAACTAGCTTCTAGTTAAGGTGCCCTTACTTGAGCTCTCTTTTTTCTCCTTACTATTCATGAGCCTACTTCAAATATAAGTAAGAAATTCCAATGAATAACTCTATCCCAAGTTCTAGACTCTATCCCAAGTTCTAGACTCTTTCATGCACTAGCTAATGTTAAGAATTAAAGTCAGACAATCTTTCAAATCCAAGATAAATCAAACACAATTTTACTTGGTGAGAAGTTTATTTAGGTAGAAGCAATTACTTTTTTCTCCTAGCTATTATATTAACATATAGTAGATGTAGTAATTTGAATAAGTTATCAATATTTTGGAATACTAAAGCACATGCGTTAGAAATCATTATATTACAAGTTAGGCATGAACGATAGATTTATATCGCAAATATATAGGGTATTGAATTGCAAATTCACATTGAGAAAGTGGGAACTCATTACAATTAGATGCAAACTAACAGAATATAGAATTGCTGACTGCATACTACAAATGAGTAGTAGAATATTCTAATTCGAATTAAAAATACTGGTTCAATTTATATTCTACTTGTTTCCACATTACAACTGATACCTTACTTCTTTTCATAGAAGTTTTTTTGGTTTCTTTCTTTCAAAATTATGTGGACGCACATGGAAATCTTCTTACTATTGTGCATATCTTATCGGGCTTATCCACATTTAAATTAGTCTTGGGATTACAGTTAAACTAGTACTGATTATTATATATTTATATTCAGAAAAATAATTAAATATTACAAATAGTTGTATAAAAAAAACTTTAAAAATATCAAAACTATAAACAAAGATTGAAAAGAGAACAAACATATCTGCAAATGTTTGAATAAAATATCTTTTAGCTAGAATGCAATCTTTAAGTAGGCATGGTGAAAATGCTAGAAAATTATAAATATAAAATGAGTTATTTGCCATTTTTTTAATATGAAGTTTTTCAGTCTCTCTTTCTATTACAACCTATTTTCAATTATTAAGCATAACTTTCTAGATTTTTCATTTGCATGAGTTATTTTTAAGCATAAACATTCAGCTGGGAACATGGGATAATTCAGCTTTGACGATTAGATTTTCATGCACCAAATGTAAAATATTATATTTTTTAAAAGTTCTTGGCTCCCATTTGTTAAGAAGACCACATTTAAACTATGGATCTCTTGTGCTTGAAATGCGATGGAAAAAACAAATGCTTTATTGTATTATGAATTTTATAGATTGTCATGCAGCGGTTGAGAATGATTTGCGGTTGGATTACTTAATATTACTTAATTTTTTCCTATTATCAAAGAGAGCATCTCAATAATAGGACCAGTTGTTCAAATATATTTTTCTTATTAGACTGCGGTATGTAAGGAGTAAAAATAACAAAATAGTTTATTGTCTTTCTTGCCATGAGAATGATAAAATAAGGAAAGTTTTTTCGTTTTAGTTAAACTAACTATAATTTTTCATTGTATTATATCTTCTTCAATGTTATCTTAACCAGAGGAGAAAAAAATAGGTCGAGAGCGGGGATAACGTGTTGCTAAAATGTTGTTATTTTCAAAATATATTAGCCTAGGTCATCACTAATTTCACATCTAACATCATCCCCTCCTCCTCAAAGTTTCAAAAATATAAAATATATCCTAAATTCCTCCATTCCACTATTTGTTATATTTTTCTATTAGTGGAATGGGCTCCAAACCATTATTTTTTGTTCAAACCCTCAAACCTAGGGTTTTCAGTAAATTCTTTATAACTTCTTCAAATCTTATTGAAATTGAGTCAAACCACTTGAAAATGAAATTATATTCACAACTCTATAAAATAAGATGAGGTTGATACCATTAGAAGACAATACATGGCCTTACTAATTGCTCCAGCTATGATAGAACAATAAAAGTGCTAGGTTTTCCAACTGGAATTCAATCTCAGATGAGGATTGCAACAAGAAATTACAGGTAATATTAGAGAAGGGCCTTTCAGTATCCCCAAAGAGAGAGATGGGAATCAAACATGATACCTATGGACAAACAATGTTCCATACCTATGGCATTGGATTCCACTGGTGGGTTTCAAAATACTTCTTGCATCCATTATTTTCTAAAGATTTGCTTCACACAACAATTATGAGATACGAAGCTCCTCCTTTGAATCACATATATAATGAGTGGAGTAACTCAAACTTTAAAGATTAACATGGCAATGCACCAAGTTTGGAATATTTAAAAATAATAATTCTCAGCTCTGATTTGTTAAGAAGACTACGTTTAAACTATGGATATAATGTGCGTGAAATGCAAGGGCATTATCCTATTATAAATTCTCTAGATTGGGATGGAGTGGCTGAGTTGATATCTTCAAAATTAAAGCATGGTTCTTCAAAAACTCGGGGCTCTAGATGCAATGCTGGAATCCCAACTTTGACACAAAAAAAAAATGTTGTAAAGTTCATTCTAATGTGGATCTCTTTAGAGAACCTTCCGGTGGAATATAGAGATTTGGGTATTCTTCAGATCATTATGAATAAGCTAGGCATTTTTCTAAAACATCAACAACAAAGGGATTCAGCCTTAACTCTCATTTTTCTCCTCATGAACCTTTCCAAGGAAATCCCAAGAACATTAAAGATCATCTAAAAACTTAGGACATGGACTCAATTCGTTAGGCATGACATTCAATGGGATCCTTTTGAAGAATCTCAAAGGCCTTCAGTAGCTCCTGAAGTCGGGCATCTGGACAAAGATCATTTTATCTTCAAGGAACAACAATTTTTGGAGGATAGTAATAGAGCTCAAAAAATCTCCTAGCAGTTGACTTTAATCCTCTTCCCTGAGGTAGGATTTTTGGTTACCCTGACTTTTACACTAATTGATGAAAATTTGGATGATCATTTTGAAAATTTGAAAATTTTCCTCTAGTTCCTTTACTAGAAAATTATGGGTGAAAATCACCTTATAAAATATGTCAAGGCTCCTTTTTGGTCCTCACCCTTAGCTCTGTGTTACAATGATCAGTCAACCCAAACCATGTCGAGAGCACTTTCCATCAGTAATAATGGTAGGACCTGGTCTCTAGGTTTTACTATTAGGGAAAAAGGGTCAGTTTTAACTCTCCCTTTGTCCTTATTCTCTTCCCCTCAATGTGTGTTGGATACCTCTATTACTCTACCTTACGTGAGGGGTGGTATTTGCTCCCAAATCTCAAGATTCAAATCAAAATTTTTTGAACAACTATTAACTCAATGGTTTAGAGAAGTGCAAGCGGAGATAATGGCTAAGATAGTAGATCACGTCATGGCTAAGGAGAATATTGTGGATGGGAATTCAGAGGCCCAAGTGGTTTTCTCCAATTTGGTGGGATTCATTGATCTTCAAGATGTCGGGTGACTCTCAAGACTCTAGAACTTCTTTTGAAACACACTCTCCTATTCGTTCTATTTCCCAGGGGTTGGAGGATGACCTAGATGAGGATATATTGCAAATCAAAATCAGTGATCTATAGAACATTTCCAAGTCGGAAGTATCTGGTGGTCTCATCATGAACAAAGGAGAATTAGACTCCTCTAACAATAGCTCAGGCACCAAGAAATCATTAAGACTCAGAGAAAAAGAGTTAAAATAGAACAAGGTAGATATGGAAGATTCACTCAAAAAATATTCAACCAAGGGTAGAATTAGAGGGGGAATTATTCCTTTAAGACTAGTTTGCAAAAATATTACCAACTGGACTTTAGATGCCATGGAGAAAATGACCCCAACTAATGACATTCTTCCTAATTTCCCCATCTCACCTAGAATTCAGGTGGTTTATGATCTCTTTGATTGCTCACAAACCTGTCCTAGGGTAGTGGGAAAAAGTTCAAATTCCTTTGTTTCTAGACTCCTTGAAGTGGACTATGTTGCGAATGAAGAGAAATGGACTGACATAGAAGGTCTAGTTTATTACAAAGACATTAATTTTGTGATTCCTTAGGATGATACCCAATAGGTAAAGGACTCTTTGGAAGCCACAACCTTAGATCATGCACATCCTTCTCCTGTCTGCCTAGGTCTACATAAGACTCTTACCAATAGGCCTCTTCCAGATTATGGCTGGCATAAGAAGACTTGCAAAGGTAGGAAATCTCAGGCCACACTCAGAGCAGAGGACGAAGAGGATCTTGACCAATCTAAAATCATAGACTTTTTGAATGTAGGGAAGGGGAAGTTCCTTGCCAAGGTACAATGAAGGTCCTTTCCTGGAATGTTAGGTGCCTTAATTCCCCTAACAAGAAGCATATAGTTCAAAATGATGTATTTTGTTGGCCAAACCGGACCTTATGCCTCTTCAAGAAAAACAAAAAAAGGATATAGACCAAATTTTGTCATTTTCAAATAGTCTTGGCAACTAGGCTGCTACAGGGTTTGATGCTCTGGGTTCTTCTGGTGGGATTTCCATATTATGGAACCCTCGAAACATCACTTTCACTTGTAGGAAAAAGAGCTCAAATTGTATTGGAAGGGGAAATTAGAAGCCTAGGCTCTAATATTCACTTTTACATCATAAATGTTTATGGCCTCAATTAGAGCAAGAGGAAAATGGAGGTGTCGAAAGAATTGAGCAAGATTTTTCAGACATTGGACTTCAAAAACATTATTTTAGGGGGAGAATTTAATGGCATTTCTCATTCTGTAGAAAAATTCGGAGGATCCAACAAGGAAATTCAATCTCAAATCAATTTTAAATATTGGCTCCATTCAGAATCTCCGATAGAAATAGAGCTCGATAATGGAATGTGTACTTGGAAAAAAAAAATATTGGGTCCTAGCAACATAGAAGAAAAAATTGATAGATTCTTTTTCAAATATGATATTACTCTTTTTCCCTTTGATTTTAAAGCCTCTATCTCTCCAACATCTGGGTCTGATCATTTCCCCATGCAATTGGAAATATTTGGGGAAAATAAACCTCAACATTGTCCCTTCAAATTTTATAACATGTGGCTTAAGGATGAAAATTTCTTGCATTTTATAAATGAATGGTGGTTAGATTGAAAGCCAAAACTATAAAAACTATGCTACTTTGTTTCAAAAATAAAATTTATCAAACAAAATTTTCTCATTTGCAATAGAACACAGTTCAATAACAACTTCGATTGAAAAGGAGAGGTGGAACAAAAGATTTAGGATTTAAATGACTGCATCAATGGTGTGTGGAATGGATAAAGAGAGTTATGATCTGGAGAAAGTTCTTATAAGAGAATAGGAATAAATCCTAGCTGAAGAAGAAACCTTCTGGAAGCAAAAATCTAGAGAATGCTAGTTTAAAGAAGGAGATAAGAACATGAAATTCTTCCATAAAAGTACCAAACAGAGGCATTGTGTCAATAGGATACATCAAATCATCAAGGTAGATGGCACCCTTACTCAAGATCAATCTAAGACTTAGAGGGAAATTTTCAGCTTCTAAAAAAATAACTTGAAGCATTCATATGTATCATACTTCTTGGCCCAAGATGATCTTCTAAAGGATATTCCAAATCTTATTTTGGATTCAGACAACTCTCTGTTTCTAGAAAAGTTCAAAGAGAATGAAATTAGGGATACTATATCACACATGGAAAGGGATAAAGCTCCTGGCCCTGATGGTTTCCCCACTAGTTTCTTTTTGCACTGTTGAGATATATTTGGGGCAGAACTCTCTTCACCACTAGAAGCAGGTCACTCCTCTAGGAGATTTCTTACTGAAATTAACAAGACCTTCATTGCCCTTATCCCTCAAAAGGAAAAGGATGCATCCATAAATGAATATAGAACAATTGCTCTATGCGAGACTGTCTATAAAATCTTCTCCAAAACACTAGAAAATAGATTAAAATTGATTCTGAATAAGATTATTGGAGATGAAAAAATGGGATTTGTTCCAGGGAGGTCAATCCTAGATGGAATCATTATTGCTCAGGAAGCAATCCATTCTATCCAACACAATAAACATCCAAGTTTGATTATAAATTTAGATATTAAGAAAGCTTATGACAAGGTAGACTAGAGATTTTTAGCTAAATATATGGAAAATTTTGGGTTTTCCAAAGCTTGGATCAATGTCATTTACAATTTGCAGATGACATCCTACATTTTGGTTATGGAAACACCAGGGAGGCTTCTTTCATTAAAATAACTCTGGATCTATATACCTTAGCTTTGGGTCAAAGTGCCAATAAAGACAAATCAATTGTTTACTTCCTTAACACTAGGAAGAAAACCCAGCTCAACATTGAGAGGGCACTGAAATTTAAGACTGGCTCATTTCCTTGTCTCTATCTCAATATTCCAATTGAAAAATCTCCAAGGACAGAATCTTCTTGGAAACCTATTGGGGAAAGATTGGATAAAAAATGGATTCATGGAAATCAAAATGGCTCTCTTGGGCTGGCAGAATAGTGTTGATCAAAGCAACCCTTGAAACAATTCCCATTTATCTTATGTCATGTTTTTCTCTCCCCTCGGGGTGCTATATGGATACAGTTAAAAATCTCAGGAAATTCTTTTACAAGGAACTAATACCAAAAGGAAATTCTCTCTTATCTCTTAGGAAGAAATGTTCAATCCAGTGGAGGCAGGAGGTACTGGGATAAAAAATCAACTATGGCATAATTAGGCTCTCAGAGGAGAGCTTTATTGGAAAATTCAAAAGGAGAAGAATCTTAAATGGGTAATAATTCTAAGAGGTAAATACTTACAAAACTTAGAGGATGAAAATATGATCAGGCTCTCAGAACTTCCTAGAGGTTCTAGAATATGGAACTTCATTTCCAAATCCAAGTGCATCATTGACGATAATGTCTGTTGGAACATTAAATATGGTTCCAAAGAAAGATTTTGGGATGATTCCTGGGGAGGATTTCCCAACATCAATTATATGCTTGGTCAAAATAATATTAGTATATTTTGTATAGATAATTGGGGCCCATAAGTTAAGGACTACATTCCCCCGACTCTTTGGATTCATCAATTAGTTCTTGGCATTGGAAGGATTTTGAAAAACTCAGGGTGGATCCAGTGGAACTGTAGAATTTGAATAAGGAACTCTCAGAACACTCCTTTCTGATTAAAGAGTATCAAGATGAATTCATTTGGAATGGTTTCAACTCTATAGAATATAAGGTGAAAGACGGTTATAGAATTATATCAAGATCTTCTTCTCTCCCCCGCCCTTGATTCTCTAATCAACTTTTCTGGAGTAAAGTATGCTTACCAAAAGAAGGTATATTTTCATGGGCTGAAATCCAAGGAAGAATCCTTACTGCAAATAGGTTTAAGAAAATGGGATATCTTGTTCCTTCCAGATGCATTATTTCCTATAAGAACGAAGAAGATACGAACCATCTTTTGTTAAGTTGCCTCTTTGCCTTAGAATTTTGGTAGTGGTTATGTGCCAAACTGGGATGGCCATCTACTCTCCCAAGTGATATCCTATCTATCTTTACATCTTGGCCTCAACTCTTTAAGAATAGCCTTTGTGAGAATCTATGAATTATCTCATCCTCAATTCTCATTTGGGAAATATGGAAGGAAAGAAACATAAGACTCTTTCAAGAAACTTCCTTGGATAATCCTTCAATTTTGAAAAGAATTGAAGCCTCTATTTTTGAATTAATGAATGGCCAAATCCAATTACAATCGATTCAACACAAATATTACACAAGCGGGGATGATCTTATGATTAAAAACTGGTTTGGAATTAAGACCCCCACAACAATTGGCAGAGGAGCTAAACCAAATGCAATCCTTAGAGCCAACTGTATTTGGAAGCCTCCATCCTTGGGGTAGTGCAAATTGAATTTTGATGGAGCTTTTAAAGGAAATATAGGCCCTTCAGGGGTGGGCTAAATTATCCATTCCAGTGAGGGTGCCATAATGGAAAAATTGGAAAAACCTCTAGAAATAGGTACTAATAATTTGGCAGAATTCAAAGCTCTAATGTTCAGGCTATCTCTCACATTAGATTTGGGTATTAACAAACTAGAAGTTGAGGGAGACTCTATGATCACAATCAATGCTGCCAAGGAAGGCAACCAAAAGGCAGACGAGTTGGAAAATAAAGCTGCTTTGAGAGAATTTCTCAAGCTCAGTGGTCAAATAATCTTGGCAATTGGTCATCCTCAGTAATGGCCACGTCAGGTATTCCTGGAAAAATTAAGTGCAAACCTGCTCAAGTCCTATCGCTATTAATGCAGATGTCACTTTCCAAAATTGAGCCGTTGAGATTTTGGTGTTCACAATAGATAACACCAACTGTAATCCAAAACATGTAATGTATCTCTGTGATATAAATTAAATCCTCCCATTAATCACCTCTTCTTCATGTGGTACAGCCTCATGGGGTTTAAAATGGTAAAATTCATTAACTACACATCAGATCAGTCTAGATTGGCTTGTCCTTGGATTTAGGCACCCATTTTGCACTCTATTTCCTTTTTTTTTCCTAACATTTCATCCTTGGCAAGGCAAAGTTGTCTTAGGTGGGAATTTCTAAAGCACCCTAATGATGATAGCTCTTACTCATCATGAGTATTTTGAGCCATGACTTTAATTGAGTAAGGTACACAACAACTAGCACTGTCAGACCAATGACATTTTAACCATATTTGAAAGCCTTGCAGCTTGCATGAAAATTTATATCTTTGTTCTTGGTGGAGCTAATTTGGCTATTTTCTCTTTAAAATTCTTATTCATACATAGAGAAAAATAGATGGATACCCCCATAAATCTTAGGTCTGATCTAGAGTAAATAGCTTCAGATAATCCCATTTCTTCCAATCAGATAATGGAGATACAAACTAATTTCATACATCTGTGTGGGATTTCTGGCGAGCATTTTGGTTGCAGGAGCTTCCAAGATGGTTGTTGAAGATCTTTGTGATCGATTAATCTTATGAATAGAGGATGGCCTTAATTCACCCTATGGTGACCAATTGGATGAAAATCTCCCATGGGTGTATCAATACAAGTATGATAAAAAGATGGATGGATTGGGCAGCTCTTATTCCTCAGATACGGATGAGATTAAGGAAGAAGATGAAGAAGAGGAAGATGATACAAAGAATGTTGAATAGGAAGAGAAAGGAGAAGATGAAAGATGGATGAAGAGATGCTCCCATCAGACTCAAACAATCAAGACCTGGAAGAGGAAAGCAACACGCCTAGCATGAGAGGTAGCCCAAAATAAAACTCAGCAAAAAATTCAGAGAATAAAACTTCTCCCTCTATCTGATGTTTATTTAAGCTTGTTTTGGGCTTTATGTTTATTTTTTATTATGCATTGTTAACAATCCATCTATTGTAAACTTTAATATTTTTCAGACTCTCCGTTGAGACATAGTGCTCATTTTGGGTTCACAATTCTCTCGATAGGATTGGGATATGAACCATAAAACTTTCTTTTCTATTTGTTTCCCATTCATGCTTTCCAGTTTATATAAATAAAATCTCAGCTCCGGCCCCTTATAGATAAAAAAAAGGCAGTTGGACAGAATATTTTTTTTTATTAGAATATGATTTGTAAGGCGTGAAAATCAAATTATGCAGATGCGGAGTTTATTGTCGTCCCTACCATGAGGATGATAAAATGAGGACAATTTGGTCTTCAGCTTATTAAATACAGTCTTGTGTCCCAATAAGTGTGTAAGTAAAACAAAATATGTGGATAGTGGGGAAAACGTGGTTCCTTTAATGTTGTTTATTTTCAATATAATGTTTCGTTAGTCATACTTTAAATTTTTTACACATATTTCATTTTCCAAGGCATATTGATCATATCAATGACCCACATTAAAATTAAATAGTAGTTAGTATAAAAATGGCTAATTTGTGTAAGGAAATTGGTTGGATTTTAACTTTTTAGGAGCAACTAGATCCATATTACAACAGATACCTTCCTTCTTTTCATATAAGTTTTTTTGGTTTCTTGGTTTCAAAATTACGTGAACGCACATGTAAATCCTCTTAGAGTTGTGCATATCTTATCAAGCTTATCGACATTTAAAAAAGTCTTGGGGTTATTGTATGAAACATATGGAAATTAAAATAGCATAGTAGATAAACTAGCACTAATTATTATATATTTATATTCATAAATATAATTAAATATTGCAAATAATTGTATAAAAAATCTTTAAAAATATCAAAACCAGAAACAAAGATTGAAAAGAGCACAAACATATCTGCAAATGTTTGAATGAAATAAATATAAAAATAGTTATTTTCCATTTTTTAGTATGATGTTTTCAATCTGTCTTTTTATTACAACTTATTTTCAATTCTTAAGCACAACTTTCTAGATTTTCCATTTGCATGAGTTATTTTTAAACATAAACATTTGGCTCAAAACATGGGATAATTCAGCTTTGACGATTAGCTTGTCATGCACCAAATGTAAAATAATATATTGTTTAAAATTTCTAAGCTACCATTTGTTAAGAAGACCATGTTTAAACTATGGATCTCTTGTACCTGAAATGCGATGGAAAAAACAAATGCTTGATTTGTGGTTGGATTGCTTAATCTTACTTAATATGTTCCTATTATCAAACAGAGCATCTCAATAATAGGATGATTTGTTCAGATATATTTTTCTTATTAGACTGCAATATGTAAGGCATGAAAATAACAAAATACTTTATTGTCTTGCTTGCCATGAGAATTATAAAATAAGGACAATTTTGTCTTTTTTGTTAAACTAACTATGATTTTTCATTCTGTTCTATCTTCTTAGATGTTGTCCTAACACGAGGAGAACAAAATAGGTAGAGAGCAGGGAAAATGTGTTGATAAAGTGTTGTTTATTTGAAAATATATTAGCCTAGGTCATCGTGCTAGTTTCACATATAACATCATCCCCTACTTCTCAAAGTTTCAAAAATATAAAATACATCCTAAATTCCTCCATTCCACCATTTTTCATATTTTTCTACGAGTGGAATGGGCTCCAAACCATTATTTTTTTGTTCAAACCCTCAAACCTAGGGTTTTTAGTAAATTATTTATAACTTCTTCAAATCTTAATGAAATTGAGTCAAACGATTTGAAAATGAAATTAGATGCACAACTCTATCAAATAATATGAGGTTGATACCATTAGAAGATAATACATGGTCTTACTAATCGCTGTAGCTGTGATAGAATAATAAAAGTGTGAGAAAATAGAGTATATTTTATTTCTTATTCACCAGAATACCATCAATCAACACCCCTAAACTATGAAACAAATTTGTTTACATGTATGTACAACCTCTCCAACAATTACCAACCACCATTTGAATTGTAACTAACAAAAAATCACCTTATTCTCATTATGACAAAATTGACAGAAAAAGTTTTTGATTTATGGTAAAAAGAGGTTTTAGGGGGACCCAAAACCCCTTACAATCTGAACAAAAAAGATAAGAAATTAAGCCTAATGAACTAATATAGGAATGGAAACTAGCACACTAAACCCAAAACAAACACAAAAAAACCCAAAAAACTAGAAACCAGAACCAACACCCAGCAACAGAAAACCTAAAACTTAACCAACATAGAAATAGGGGAACAAAAAGACCTAGGAAAACTCCGGAAGAGTTTCATCCACCTCTTTCTTAGCCTTAGACACCTTCTTGATGGCTGCATTAAAACCTGAGAGCTCCATGATCCTATCATGGATCTTCTTCTTTTTAGCAGACCGAGTATGCTTGCCAGGACCCGCATCATCCGCATCATTTTTTTCATCTTCAAGCTTCACAGTTGGAGAAAAATTGACAACAAAAGTTGCTTGACAGCTTTAGAAACACTTTTTTTGCAAAACTTGACACCTTGACTCAAAACATAACATGGATCAAACATGAAAAATATTCTAAATAGACCTTGTTAGATGACCCAAACACAAAACCAAATAAAATTTGACCAAATGGCATCATGGAGGCATGAACTCAACTAGGTGCTCCTGCACCATACTCCTTGGGTAAAATGGACTCAATTACCATTGAGGACAATGTTCCAGTAATGGATTCAAGTTTGTTCATGTCCTGTTTTGATCTACAAGAGGTATCTCCATTTGGAAACCCCTTCCAAGAAGTCAAATACTAAAAATGTGTAGTTCCCCTTTCCTTTGACTGGATCTTCACTTGAAATTGATTTTCTTCACTCGATGTATGATCTTTCACCTCTTCTACATTTGAGAATGTTGTCAAAGATGATTTTCTATGTGCTACTGCACCTCCTTGTTCCTTGTAATGCATTTCCTTGTTCTTCACTTCCATTGTATTCTTAAATGTATTCACCCTTTCTTTAAAACTTATTCTTAACTACTTCACTCTTATCTTTCATCTCTTTCATCTTTTGCAGTGACCCCATATCTCATAATTGTTTCTTTCTTAGGTGCACTTACATCTGTTAAGAAATAAGTAGAATGGATAACATCCCCTTGTGCAAAAAATTCATGGAACACTTCTTTTATCTTCCTATCAACATACCTTTTAAGAAAATCTTGCATCCCATGAATCAATTCATGATTGACCTTCAAAAAAAAAATCTTGACACCAACTCAATATTATTTCCCTCCAAAAAATCATTCTTCAAAACTACAATATTGATACCTTCAAGTTTTGAAATAGCTACAAGGTTCATGTCCTTCTCTTCATTTACGTTTACAAAATATTTCCTATGTACCAACATCACATTACATTTGATCATTCAACCTTTATAATCTTCCTTAAGTGATGTCAAAGTATAGAAGACTCCATCCTTTTCTATCGAGCATATGTACTTATTATCCCATCATACATTGCATGCCTACAAAATTTAAAATGCCTCCCTTAAATAAAATGACATACATCCATAGGCAATATGTCACAAAGAGTTTTTTTCCTTATACCCTCCTATATTGAATTCCACCCAAGTTTTTTCATTGACGAACACACATTGACCCTCATTCAACCAAGAAACTTTGTAAGGAGTATCATGTGGTATCCTAGGAAGCCTTAATTTATCAACCATCTCAATTTAATCCATTTTTTATATGTACTTCCTAAATCTATTACAACTCTTCATACCTTGCACATCCATTTGAAAGTGGTTTTGAAGAGTGTTCTCATTTGTGATCACTCCTTTTCTTGCAATGATTTGATGAGAGTTCTCCTTACCATAAGTGATTAACCAACCTCTAGAGAAGAATTTTTTGATTGAAGGTTTACACGTTCATTATCCTCTTCTTGTACCAATTGATTCCTTCTTTCTCCTCCATGTGAAGTAGATCATTATCCTTCATTACATTGCCATGTTTGGTGTCCAAATTTATTACATTGATATAACCTTCCTTACAATATGTTTGAGCCTCTTCCTTGTTCACCAAATCTTCCTCTAAAGCCTGATCTACCTGCTTTTAATTCACCTCTCTAATCAAAAATTAGTTCTTGGACATTTATTCTATCTTCTTGGTTCTCATATGACTGCCTTGGAGTAGAAAGTGAACTTCTTCCTCTAGTACTACTTTGTTTGCCCCTATTTTGTTTATCTTTCCTTTAATTTAACTTTTCTTCGGCCCTAAATGCTAATTGGCAACATTCTTCAACCATTCTTGGAAGAGCTGTACTCAACTCATCTTGTGTATTAAACCTTAACCCATTTATGCACCTTTCTACTTTATCCACCTCATCCTCAACATGAGCTTTCGTAATGGTTAGATAATAAAACTCCTTAGTATAATCCATGACATCCATATTCTTTTGTTTAAGACTTTGAAGCTTCCTAAATATCTAAATTGCATAGTCTCCCAGTACGAGTTGAATCTTACTTTCAACCACCGTTATGTCCCATGAATTTATCTTTGAATTCCCTTCTTCAGTGTCTCCCCTTGTACATAATTCCACCAAGTTAAGGTAGCACCTTTCAACTTTGTTTTGGAAAGATTCACCCTGTAATATTATACTACCTCCTCAAACTCAAAGTAGTTATCAAGTGCATCAATCTAAACTAACACCTCTTCACCGTCCAACTTCCCACCATACATGGGAAATTACACATTCACCTTAGGAGTGTCTCCTTTGACAACTTTCACCATCTTAATCATTAGGGTCCCATTCGTCCTCATCCTCTTGGACACTTTCTTGAGATTTTTCATCCTCACCCCCTTCCTCTTCCTCTTGCTCACTTTGATGCCTAGCGACCACACCTCTCCTTTAATTTTGTTCAATTTCTGAAAGTATGGAAAAAATAGTGTCATGATACTCATTTACTTGTCTCATCTCCCTAGGATATTTTTATTTTAATTCACTCACATCCCTAGAAATCCCTTTAGGAGGCATATTGTTTCTCCTTCTCCTCAACCTTTCCCTCTTTTGGATAAAACCTATTTTCTGACAACAAATTATGTAGAGAAGGGGTGTAAAAATCCATAAAAAGATTAAGCAAGAAAAAATTTAATCTCTTAACATTCACATGGTGGGTTTTCATTCATTAGGCCTCAACCTCCTAGGAGTACTCCCTAAATGGTTTTTTCATCATAACTTCCTGGAAGTGGAACAACTTGTGTATTTTGGTCATAACTTTCAAATAAAAACTTATCTCCAACAAATAAAACTGGCTTCAAAAACCCATTTGTCCCCTTCACAATATATCCAATTTGTAGGTGGGGTTAATTTGGAATAAAACCCTCTAAAATTGACTGGTAATGCTTCTCTTAAGCCCAATTAGGCCTTGTTTACAAAGTCACCATGTGATTTTTCCTTCCACAAATTGCCAATATTTACTTCAAGGCTTGAGACAAATCATAACGCATTTGTTACAAAAATTTTCCCAATTGAAACGTTGACAAACTCATCACCTATCTAAATGCTACCTATAGCTATCAATTAAAACCTAATACAAAGAAATATTAGGCTAGGGAATCATCAATTTCACATCTAACACCATTCCCTTCTCTTGCATGTTTTAAAAACATAAAAAACAACCTTAATTCCGGCATTACACTAATTTTTAGATTTTTCTACTTGTGGAATGGGCTCCAAACCATTATTTTCTTGTTCAAACCCTCAAACCTAGGGTTTTCAGGCAGTGTTCAATAAATTATTTATAAATTCTTTAATCTTAATGAAATTGAGTCAAACCACTTGGAAATGAAATTCAATTCACCCGTCTATCAAAAAATATGTGTTTCATACCATGAGAAGATTGTATGTTGTTGTAAACTTTGCTACAACTATGATAAAATAGTAAAAGTGTAGAAAAACAAAGTATAATGCATTTCTTATTCATTAAAGCACCATCAATCAACACCCCTAATCGATGGAAATTTTTTTTTTACATGTATGGCCAACCTCTCCAATAGTTAGCAAGCACCATTTTAATTAAAAGTAACAAAAAACCGCGTTTTGCTAATTATGACAAAGTTGACAATAAATATTGCTTGACAACTGTAGCAATTATTTTTGGAAAAATCGACAACTTGACTCAAAACTTAAGAAAATGAATCAGAATATGAAAAATGGTCTGAATAGGCCTTATTACATGATTCAAAAACAAAACCAAAGAAAATTTAACCGAATGGCATCATGAAGGCATGAACTCAACTAGATGCTTTTGCACCAGTTAGAGGGGAGGAAAAACCATTGAAATGACTTTAAGTTGTATCTAGTGAAAGGGAAAGACATCATTAACTAGAAAAAGATCAGAGGAAAATCGAGGCGACTGGAAAACATAAACAAAAAAAGAATAACTTAGGATGTGGACTTTTAGGAACAATAGAGTCCACCTCAAGCCCCATGGGAATAATAGAGGAAATAGTGTCCCAAGATATAGGAGCCAACCAAATTAATAATTTTTTATAAAAACTATAAATACATTCATTAATAATTTAGTGTAATCTTGTAAAAATAATGATGGCACCCTTGAGCGCTGACTATAGTGGGAGTCATGCAATGACTACTTTTAAAAATTAAGATGTACCTTATAGGGATTCAAATGGAGGGTTTGCGCTTGCAGGTTGATCAAGGAGTTTTTCCTCAGTCAAATTCTTGAATAACATTCATATCCTATTGGCTACTCAGTGAACCCACATTAGTGGGTTATACTTTTTCAAAGGAAGCAATTCCTCCTAAAATTTGCAAAGTAGATAGATTTAGAAAGTACTTTCAATAGAAAGTAGGCACTTTTGATAAAATTAATTTCTATCAAAATTCCTTGATTGAGGGCAATTCTAGTCAAGTACTTTTGATAGAAATTAGTTTCGATCGAAACTACTTTTTATCGAAAGTCTCTAATTAGAGGTCATTTCTAGAGGTTGACAAAATTCTAAAGTTTTCATGTCTTTGGGGCTCAAACTCAGGGCTCAAATGGAATAATAAGGAGATGTCTTTTAGCACCACACAAGTACTCTGAATGAGCTTTCTAACAAATATAGATTTGACAATTTTTGAATTAGTTAGGCCTATGTTTTTGAACGTGCATCAAATGTAGGTTTTGAATCAAATATAAAGCTCCAAGTTTGATGTTCAATGAAAAATAGTAGAAAAGAGATTTTTTTTTTTGAAAAATAATATTGTGCTCCGTCTTCAAGTCTACTTTCTATAAAAAAAATTGAATTTTGATAAATACACAAGTTATAAGCTATGTAGTCAAGGTATTTAAAAATTATAATTTACTCAACTTCAAATGTTCATAAAATATGCAATAATCCGTCAAACAAATTGAATGCCCTACGTATGGATGTTACAAAAATAAATTTGAAAGAAGCACATTGATATCTATTTTAGAAAAAAAGTTATACTCTATGAAGTCAATGTAACTCTTTGAAAATGATGTTTTCAGCAACATAGCAGTTTTCGTGGGAGAAAAAAACCCATTCAAATCAATTCAAAAAAAAAGAAAATAATATATTTAGAATCTGGACAAAAAAATCCTAAAAGACTCTAGTTTACTTCATCTTCTGCTTTCAAATGGTTTAATGGAAATATGCATCCAAATCAGAAATGATTTTTTTCCAAAATGTAAAGTTCAGTGTTCGTTCAAGCAAAAAAGTGTAACCCACTATTGTCGGTTCACACTACTTCTTTTCCAAACAATATCCCACTCAATTGGGTTCCCTTCAATCTAGATCCATAGGGTAAGAGAGGAAATCCACTTTCTATAACTGGTATTTCAGAAACCATAAAGGTAATGGCAAAATCGAGGGCAAATACCAAGCTCACAATCATAGAATGCAACATCTCCCGCAAGCTAATGGTATTAAAAGATGGGTTAAAAATATTCTAAATAACCTCCAGAAGAGAATATGTGCTCCAGTACTAACAAAGAATAATTGTCCTTCACAGGAATTGTGAAGATGAATTATTTGGACAAAAATCTTAAACAACAAATTTTAGAACTATGTTCAAGGTTTTGATTAGTAAGCTCTTTCAATTATCCCCTTATCAAGATGCAATATCACAATGGGTTTTCTGTAATTGGGAGTGTGTGATTGAGGGTTTTGATATTGACAAGGTAAATGGCTCTTATATAGTAGTTTTATCACATTCCTCATATAGAGATGTTTTTAATATAGGGAAAAAATTAGTTCATGGATAGGATTAGGTTATTCATGCAAAACTTAACTCAAAAAAATTTCTCTGCATGTTTCTCCCCTCGGTTCTTTCCTCTTTGGGTTAAATTCCTCCCCTCCCTTTAAATTATAATGGATTAGATCTCATTGAGGTAATAGAAATCTAAATGGGAATTTCCCTAGGTCACAATTTGTTTTCTTTTGATAATTCCCAATTTTTATTTTAGCTTTGTGTCCTTTTTGATGTTCACAAATTTCTTCCTCTTGCTTTGAAATTTCAGTCTAAATATGGTTTGTGGGATCAAAACTTGACTATTGAGGATTCATAGGTTCTTAATTTGATGATGGATACTTTAGGCCATTTTACCTTACTTTACGATAATTGTAAAGGAAAATTTATTTATCTCTACAAAGATCCCTCAACAAAGGTAGACATTTGTTCTCTTGAAGGCCCTCAACCAAGTGTTAATGACGGAAATATATAGACTAATCACATTCATCCAATTCCATTAATGGATTTATCTTCAACCTAGCCTAAAGATGATCTACACAATGCCACTTGTCCCCCTTAGGACCCATATTTGTAAGCTCCTAGTATTTAAGATATAATAGAACTTAGTAGGAGTAACATTCAAGTAGATGGACATACCCAAGCTCAAAATGTTAAGACCTTGAAGAAAATGAACTCTTCTATGAATGATTATATAATTGATGTTTTAAATCAGTAGGGATTCCTCCATGTGAACTACAAGGAAGACAATATTTCTAAGAATCAAGAGCCAAATGACCTTCCTCATAAAATCTCATTTCAAAGGGAAATGCCTTACAAAGATCTTTTAGTTTTCCTTTATTTGGGAACTCTTTTTTTTACATCCCCATTACTTTGCTATAAACATATCACTTCCCACCATCCTCAGTAGTAGGGAACTCACAAGATCTCCTTCCTAAACACCTTTGTATCATGAAGGAAAACATTTATCATTCCATTCAGCTAGCTATTATCAAGAATCCCCTTACCCTCCTCCTTAGTGCCAAAAAGTAAGAAATAATTTTTTTTATCATATTTCAAGGTTTTACTAGTAGATATATCTCCCCAATGTCCTCTTCTAGCAAGGAAATATTTGGATTCCAAATTGAAAATAGGTCGCAATATAATTTAAAAAAAGGCTTTTTGACATGACTAAAGAAGATTTTGATAGATTTTATTCATTAGCGAATTATGAAAATTTGGTAGAATCTCTTGTCATTTAACTTGCCAACTAAAAAAATCTCACAAATTATTGAGGAAGAATTCCTTCTTTCAGAGCATGATCTATACCAAGAAAAACCATCATCCCAATCAACATTTTCTATTTATTCTTAGAAGATTTCTATATCTCAATCACAATCTAAGAAACCTTTAAAATCCCCATGTTTATAAAAAAAGTAGAGTGGCCACCCACCTTAAAGAAAAATAAATAAAGAGGAAATTGCTATGAGCACTCAAAGTACTCTAGACTTATCTATCAAATAAAGGAATTTGAAGGTATCGGCTTAATTCCTAATTATGAATCAAATGTAAAAATTAAGGAGAGCTAGTTTCTTTCCTAGGCCCCAATGAAGCTCTCATCTTGGAATGTTAGGGGTATTAATGTACCTAACCAAAGGCGCTTCATAAAAATGCAAGTAGATAAAATTTAGGCGGTTGTGATACTAATCAAGGAGACTAAGTTAACTCTAGATAATTCGAAAGAGTTTTTTAAGAAGTAGCATCTTTGGTCATCTTTTCAATCCCCATCTATTGGATTTTTAGGTTAATTAAAAATTCAATGGAGGAAATCAACGGTTGAAGTTTTTCAAATCACTTCCTTGATGCAAACTAGCTTCTGGTTAAGTTGCCTTGATTTGAGCTCTCTTTTTTCTCCTTACTATTTATGAGCCTACTTCAAATATAAGTAAGAAATTCCAATGAATAACTCTATCCCAAGTTCCGGACTCCTTAGGAGAAGAGAAGATCATTATTGCAAGGGGTTTCAATACTATTTTTTCTTTGGAGGATAATAAGGAGGTTTATCCCCTCCCCTTAAAAATTTTGAAGACTTTAGAGACTTTGTGAATTAGAATGGCCTCTTTGATTGTTTCCCTTCAAATGGTTCAGTAACTTGGACAAAGAGGCACAAAGGTTTCCTTCATATAGCAGAAAGATTGGACAGTTTTTTCTTAAACCCAAAATGGATTGTGAGTAAGGGGTGTTGCAATTATTAGATTCTTAATTATACTAGGTCTCGTCATTTTCCTCTACAATTATATATCCCTTCATTGTCTATCATGAAAAGGTCTATGCCACATTTTGAATTTGAATGAATGTGGCTTAGGAACTCATTATTCCATCACCTCCTTAAAACATGGTGGCAATAATCTCCTTTTGTGTAGGGTTCAAGGGTGTATCAACTTTCAAAAAAACTTTCGTATTTCAAAAATAAATTTAAGGAATAAAATCATTCATCTTTCAAGAACATTCTCAAAGAAAAAGAACAACTAGACGATTAGCTGAATTTTATTAATCAGTCCATTAATCAGCATGGTTTATCAGCACAAATTTATGGTCCTCAAACAAATTTAAAAAATAATCAAATTAAAATATTATCACAGGAATAAATTTATTACAAACAAAGATCTTGAGAAATTTGGCTCAAAGAAGGTGATCATAAAAAAATTTCTTTCATGCACTAGCTAATGTTAAGAATTAGAGTGATACAATCTTTCAAATCCAACATAAATCAAACACCATTTTACTTTGTGAGAAGCTTATTCAGGTAGAAGCAGTTACTTTTTCCTCCTAGCTATTATTAACATATAGTAGATGTAGTAATTTGAATAAGTTATCAATCCTTTGGAATACTGAAGCACACGTGTCAGAAATCATTATATTACAAATTAGGCATGAACGATAGATTTATATCGCAAATGGACTGGGTATTGAATTGCAAATTCACATTGAGAAAGTGGGAACTCACTACAATTAGATGAAAACTAACAGAATATAGAATTGCTGACTGCATACTGCAAATGAGCAGTAGAATATTCTATTGCGAATTAAAAATACCAGTTCAATTTATATTCTATTTTTTTCCACATTACAACATATACCCTCCTTCTTTTCATATAAGTTTTTTTGGGCGCTTGCTTTCAAAATTACGTGGACGCACATGGAAATCCTCTTACAGTTGTGCATATCTTATGAGGCTTATCCACATTTAAATTTGTCTTGGGGTTATTGTATGAAACAGATGGCAATTAAAATAGTATAGTAGATAAACTAGCACTGATTATTATATATTTATATTCAGAAAAATAATTAAATATTGGAAATAATTGTATAAAAAATCTTTAAAAATATCAAAACTACAAAATAGAGATTGAAAAGAGCACAAACATATCTGCAAATGTTCGAATAAAATATCTTTTAGTTAGAATGCAATCTTTAAGCAGGCATGGTGAAAATGATCGAAAATTATAAATATAAAAAGAGTTATTTGCCATTTTTTTAATATGAAGTTTTCAGTCTCTCTTTCTATTACAACCTATTTTCAATTATTAAGCACAATTTTCTAGATTTTCCATTTGCATGAGTTATTTTTTCGCATAAACAGCCGGTTGAGAACATGGGATAATTCAGCACCAAATATAAACTAATGTATTTTTTAAAAGTTCTGAGCTCCCATTTGTTACGAAGACCAGTTTAAACTATGGATCTCTTCTGCCTGAAATGTGATGGAAAAACCAAATGCTTTATCGTATTATGAATTTTATAGATTTTGTGGTTGGATTGCTTAATCTTACTTAATCTTTTCTTATTATCAAAGAGAGCATCTCAATAATAGGACCAGTTGTTCAGATATATTTTTCTTATTAGACTGCATATGTAAGGCGTGAAAATAACAAAATAGTTTATTGTCTTGCTTGTCATAAGAATGATAAAATAAGAACAGTTTTGTCCTTTTTGTTAAACTAACTATTATTTTTATTATATTTTATCTTCTTAGATGCTGTCTCAACACTTGAAGAACAAAATAGGTAGAGAGCGGGGAAAACATGTTGCTAAAATGTTGTTTAATTAAAAATATGTTAGCCTAGGTCATCACTAGTTTCACGCAAAGGCCAAAGTGGGGACAACTATGATTTTTGCGGATGGAAATGAAGTATGAGGATCATTTTCAGCTCTGGCCAACCTGTTTTGCTGTGGGATTTAATCGATGAGAGCATGTGAATAATAAGGCAGTTGGACAGAATATTTATTTTTCTTATTAGACTGCGATCTGTAAGGCGTGAAAATCAAATTATGCGGACGCGGAGATTATTGTCTTGCCTACCATGAGGGTGACAAAATGACAGTTTGGTCTTCGGTTTATTAAATAATGTCTTGCGTCTCTATAAGTGCGTAAGGACAACAAAATAGGTGGATAGTGGGGAAAACGTGGTTCCAATAATGTTGTTTGTTATCAATATAATGTTTGGTTGGTCATACTTTAAATTGTTTACACGCATTTCATTTTCCAAGGCATAATATTGATCATATCAATGAAGTTCTTATCAACTGCCCACATTAAAAAAAACAAAATACTAGTTAGTATTAAAATGGCTAATTTGTGTAAGGAAATTGGTTGGATTTTAGCTTGTTAGGAGCACCTCGATCCACATTACAACAGATACCTTCCTTCTTTTTATATAAGTTTTTTTGGTTTGTTGCTTTCAAAATTACGTGGACGCACATGGAAATCCTATTACAGTTATGCATATCTTATCAGGTTATCGACATTTAAATTAGTCTTGGCGTTATTGTATGAAACATATAACAATTAAAATAGTATAGTATAACAATTAAAATAGTATAGTAGATAAACTAGCACTGATTATTATATATTTATATTCAGAAATATAATTAAATATTGCAAATAATTGTATAAAAAATCTTTAAAAATATCAAAACCACAAAACAGAGATTGAAAAGAGCACAATCATATCTGCAAATGTTCGAATGAAATATCTTTTAGCTAGAATGCAATCTTTAAGCAGGCATGGTGAAAATGATAGAAAATTATAAATATGAAAAGAGTTATTTGCCATTTTTTGAATATGAAGTTTTCAGTCTCTCTTTCTATTACAACCTATTTTCAATTATTAAGCACAACTTTCTAGATTTTTCATTTGCATGAGTTATTTTTAAGCATAAACAGCCGGCTGAGAACATGGGATAATTCAGGTTTGATGATTAGCTTTTCATGCACCAAATGTAAAATATTATATTTTTTAAAAGTTCTGAGCTCCCATTTGTTAAGAAGACCACATTTAAACTATGGATCTCTTGTGCCTGAAATGTGATGGAAAAAACAAATGCTTTATTGCATTATGAATTTTATAGATTGTCATGCAGCGGTTGAGAACGATTTGTGGTTGGATTGCTTAATCTTACTTAATCTTTTCCTATTATCAAAGAGAGCATCTCAATAATAGGATGAGTTGTTCAGATGTAATTTTCTTATTAGACTGCGATATGTAAGGCGTGAAAATAACAAAGTAGTTTATTGTCTTGCTTGCCATGAGAATGATAAAATAAGGACAGTTTTGTCCTTTTTGTTAAACTCACTGTGATTTTTCATTGTGTTTTATCTTCTTCGATGTTGTCTTAACACAAGGAGAACAAAATAGGTCAAGAGCGGGGATAATGTGTTGCTAAAATATTATTGTTTTCAATATATATTAGCCTAGGTCATCACTAGTTTCACATCTAACATCATCCCCTGCTCCTCAAAGTTTCAAATATATAAAATACATCCTAAATTCCTCGATTCCACCAATTTTCATATTTTTCTACAAGTGGAATGGGCTCCAAACTATTATTTTTTGTTCAAACCCCCCAAACCAATGGTTTTGAGTAAATTCTATATAACTTCTTCAAAACTTAATGAAATTGAGTCAACCCACTTGAAAATGAAATTATATTCACAACTCTATGAAATAATATGAGGTTGATACCATTAGAAGACAATACATGGCCTTAATAATCGCTGCAACTATGATAGAACAATAAAAGTGCTAGGTTTTCCTACTGGGAATTCAATCTCAGATGAGGATTGCAATGAGCAATTATAGATAATATCATGGAAGGGCCTTTCAGTATCCCCAAAAGCGAGAGATGGGACTTGAAAATGATACCTATGGGCAGATAGTGGTCCATATCTATTGCATTGGATGCCACTGGGGGGTTTCAAAATACTTCTTGCATCCATTATTTTCTAAGGGTTTGCTTCACATAGAAAATATGAGATACGAAGCTCCTCCTTTGAATCACATATATAATGAATGGAGTAACTCAGCCTTTGATGATTAACATGGCAATGCACCAAGTCTAGAATATTTAAAAATAATAATTCTCAGCTCTGATTTGTTAAGAATACCATGTTTAAACTATAGATATAATGTGCGTGAAATGAAAGGGAATTATCCTATTATACATTCTATAGATTGAGATGGAGTGGCTGAGATGATCTATGCTTGGAGTGTTTAATGTTACACAAAGGCCAAAATGTTTTTGTGGATGGAAATTAAGTATATATGAGTGTCATTTTTATCTCTGGCCAACCTATTTTGCTATGGGATTTAATCGATGAGAGCATGTGAATAATAAATCAGGGCTTAGATGCTTTCAACATTCCATAACCAATACAAGGAAATGCAATATTCAAAACATTCAAGGAGGAGTGGTTGGAACAATGGCTTTAATCATTCCAGCATGATTTTAAAAGATCTCAATAGTCTTTCTTGGAAACTCAGAAGTGGGAGAGAGCGGATCTTAGAGGAAGCCAAGTCGCAATGAAGGGGCGACACCCAGGGCTAATTAAGTCTCTTAAGAAGCACAAGATCAGTGGGGACTCTTCCCCAACACTTAATCCAAACCTCATTCCCATTTTCCCTCCGACTATGGTGGGGATACACATCAACCCTCCACTGCCAAAGAAGGCTTGGCCTAGTCTTCATTGGGAAATCTTCAGGAAAAGGAAAGCCTTCTTCTTAAAAAATCCAAGCTTACTAAACAGCGGACCCACCCTTGCTCATTATAAACCTTGAAAGTTTGTTAGCAGTTGGAAATAAACTGAGAGTTTAGCTCATAAGATGGCTGCTCCGCAGAAGCATCAACACCTCATGGGAAATTCGGTCGCCTCCCTAGAAGAAGGTGAAATAGACATTCTAAAAGAAAAATCAAGCGCAGCGAAGTTTCACGCTTGTCTATGTCCAGAGCCATCTATTTCCTTCTCAGAGGAATTCCTTGCTGACATGAATCATTTTCTAGCTCAACAAGCTCTAATATGCAAATTTAGGAACATAAAGTTATCAACAACTCAGATTTTCTCTTGGGTTCAAGGAAAATGGCCCAATGCAACTCATATCGAGCACTTAGATGATGATCTAGATTACTTCTTAGTAACCTTCAGGTATAAGAAATGTAGGGATGATACCTTCAAAATTAAAGCATGGTTCTTCAAAAACTCAGGGCTCCACATGCAACGCTGGACTCCCAACTTTGACACAAAAAAATGTTGTAAAGTTCATTCCAATGTGGATCTCTTTAGACAACCTTCCAGTGGAATATAGAGATTCTAGTATTCTTTAGATCATTGTATGAATAAGCTGGGCATTTTTCTAAAACATCGACAATGAAGGGGTTCAGCCTTAACTCTCATTTGTCTCCTCATGAACCTTGCCAAGGAACTCCCAAGAACATTGAAGATCATCTCAAAAATTAGGACCTAGACTTACTTCATCAGGTATGACATTCAATTGGCTCCTTTTGAAGAATCTCAAAGACCTTCAGTAGCTCTTGAAGTCAGACAGCTGGACAAAGATCCTTTTATCTTCAAGAAATAACAATGTTCAGAGGATAGTAATAGGGCTCAAAAAATCTCCCAGGAGTCAACTTCAATCCTCTTCCCCGAGGTAGGATCTCTGGTTACCCTGGCTTTTACACTGGTTTCTAAAAATTTGGATGATCATTTTGAATCTTTGAAAATTTTCCTCTAGTTGCCTTACTGGAAAATTATGGGTGCAACTCACCTTAGAAAATATCTCAAGGCTCCTTTTTTGGCCTCCCCCTTAGCTCTATGTTACAATGATCAGTCAACCCAAACCATGTCTAGAGCTCTTTCCATCGATAATAATGGCAGGACCTAGTTGCCAGGTTGTAATGTTAGGGAAAAAGGGTCAGTTTGAACTCTCCCTTTGTCATTATTCTCTTCCCCTCAATGTGTGTTGGATACCCCTATTAATCTACCTCAAGTGAGGGGCGGTCTTTGCTCCCAATTCTCGAGATTTAAATTGAAATTTTCTGAACAACTATTAACTCAATGGTTTAGAGAAGTTCAAGCGGAGATGATGGCTATGTTAGCAGATCATGTCATGGCTAAGGAGAATAGCATGGATGGGAATTCAAAGGCCCAAGTGGCTTACTCCAATTCGTTAGGATTCACTGATCTTCAAGAGGCTGGTGACTCTCAAGACTCCAAAACTTCTTTTGAAACACACTCTGCTGTTCATTCCATTTCCCAGGGGTTGGAGGATGGTCTAGATGAGGATATATTGCAAACCAAAATCACTGATATATGGAACATTGCCAAGTCATAAGTATTTGTTGGTCTCATCGTCAATAAAGGATAATTTGAATCCTCTTACAATAGCTTAGGCACCAGGAAATCATTAAGACTCAGAGAAAAAGAGTTAAAATAGAACAAGGTAGATCTAGAAGATTAACTCAAAAAATCTTCAATAAGGGTAGAATCAGAGGGGGAATTATTCCTTTAAGACCACTCCACAAAAATCTTACCAATTGAACTTCAGATCCCATGGAAAAAATGACCCCAACCGATGACATTCTTCCTAATTCCCCCATCTCACCTAGAATTTAGGTGGTTTATGATCTCTTCAATTTCTCACAAACTTATCCTCGGGTAGTGGGAAATAGTTCAAGTTCTTTTGTTGCTAGACTCCTTGAAGTAGGTAAAGGACTCTGTGGAAGCCACAGCCTCAGATCATGCACATCCTTCTCCTGTCTACCTAGGTTTACATAAGACTCTTACCAATAGTCCCTTCCAGATTGTGGCCTTCATAAGAAGCCTTGCAAAGGTAGGAAATCTTGGGCTACACTCAAAGCAGAGGACAGAGAGGATCTTGACCAACTAAAATCACAGACTTTTTGAATGAAGGAAAGGGGAAGTTCCCTCCCAAGGTACAATGAAGGTCATTTCCTTGAATGTTAGGGGGCTTAATGCCCCTAACAAGAAGCGTATAGTGAAACGTTGTTATTTTCTAGCCAAACCGGACCTTGTGTTTCTTCAAGAAACAAAAATGGATATACACCAAATTTTACCATTCTCAAATAGTCTTGGCGACTGGGTTGTTGTGGGGTTTGATGCTCTGGGTTCTTCTAGTGGGATTGCCATATTATGGAACCCTCAAAACATTTCTTTCACTTGCAGGTAAAAAAGCTCAAATTGGATTGGAGGGGAAATTAGAAGCCTAGGCTCTGATCTTCAATTTTCCATCATAAATGTTTATGGCTCCAATCTGAGCAAGAGGAAAATGGAAGTGTGGAAAGAATTGAGCAATCTTTTTCAAACTTTGGACTCCAAAAATATTAATTTAGGGGGAGACTTTAATGCCATTGCCCACTCCTCAAAAAACTTAGGAGGATCCAACAAGGAAAATCCATCTGAAATCAATTTTAAAGACTGGCTTCATTCGAAATCTCTAATGGAAATAGAGCTGGATAATGGAAAGTATACTTGGACAAACAAAAGATTGGGTCCTAGCAACATAGAAGAAAAAATTGATAGATTCTTTTGCAAAGGTGATCTTACTATTTTTCCCTTTGATTTTAAATCCTTTATCTCTCCAACATCTGGGTCTGATCATTTCCTCATCCAGTTGGAAATATTTGGGAAAAATAAACGTCAACATTATCCCTTCAAATTTGAAAACATGTGGCTTAAGGATGAAAATTTATTGCATTTGATAAATGAATGGTGGTCAGATTGCAAGAAAAAAGGATCAAAACTATTCTTCTTTGTTTCAAAACTAAAATTCATCAAACAAAATTTGCTCATTTGGAACAAAACATAGTTCAATAACATCTTTGATTCAAAAGAAGAGGTGGAACAAAAGATTAAGTATTTAAATAACTGCATCATGGTATCCGGAATGGATAAAGAGAGTTATGATTTGGAGAAAGTTCTTCTAAGAGAACATGAAGAAATCCTAGCTAAAGAAGATACCTTCTAGAAGCAAAAATCTAGAGAATGCTAGTTGGAAGTAGGAGATAAGAATATGAAATTCTTCCATAACAGTACCAAACATAGGCATTGTGTTAAAAGGATACATTAAATCATCAAGGTGGATGGCACCCTCACTCAAGATCAATTTGAGATTCAGATGAAAATTTTCAGCTTCTGCAAAAATCTCTTGAACCATTCTGATGTATCATACTTCTCAACCCACGATGATCTTCTAAAGGATATTCCAAATATTATTACAGATTTAGACAACTCTCTGCTACTAGAAAAGTTCACAGAGAAGGAAAATTAGGAATACTATATCACACATTGTCGGGGATAATGCTCCTAGCCCCGATGGTTTCCCCCCTAGTTTCTTTGTGCACTGTTGGGATATATTTAGGGTGAAACTCTCTTCAGCTCTAGAAGTAGGTCGCTCCTCTGGGAGATTTCTTACTGAAATTAACAACACCTTCATTTCCCTTATCCCTAAGAAGGAAAAGGCTGCGTGCATGGATGAATATAGACCAATTTCTCTATGCGACACTATCTATAAAATCTTCTCTAAAATACTAGAAAAAAAATTAAAATTGGTTCTGAATAAGATTATTGGAGAGGAACAAATGAGATTTGTTCCAGAGAGGTCACTCATGGATGGAATCATTATTGTTCAGGAAGCAATCCATTCTATCCAACACAAAAAAGATGCAATTATGATTATAAATTTTGATATTAAGAAATCATACAACAAGGTAGACTAGAGACTTTTAGCTAAATGTATTTAAAAATTTAGGTTTTCCAAAGCTTGGATCAATCTCATTTACTATTGCATCTCAACTCCAAAATTCTTAATATTGGTAAATGGTTCTCCATATGGTTTCTTTGAAGGCACGAATGGAATAAGATAGGGTGACCCTCTTTCTCCCTTCCTCTTCATCATCATGGCCAAAGCTTTGGGGTGCAGGTTCATCAGTCTTCAATACCAAGGTTTAATTCAGGGTGTGGAAATCACCTCTTTGGTAAAGGTAGTTACTTACCAAAATTTGTAGATGACATCCTACTTTTTGGTTATGGAAACACCAGGGAGGCTTCTCTCATTAAAAAAAATCTGGATCTATATGCCTTAGCTTCAGGTCAAAGTGCCAATAAAGACAAATCAATTGTTTACTTCCTTAACACTAGGAAGAAAACCCAGCTCAACATTGAGAAGGTACTAAAATTTAAGAATGGCTCATTTCCCTATTTCTATCTTGGTATTCCACTAATAAAAGCTCTCAGGAAGGAATCTTCTTTAAAACTAATTGGGGAAAGATTAGATTAAAAAAATGGATTCATGGAAATCAAAATGGCTCTCTTGGGCAGGCAGAATAGTGTTGATCAAAGAAACCCTTATAGTAATTCCCATTTTTCTTATGTCATGTTTGTCTCTCCCCTCAGGGTTCTATATGGATATAGTTAAAAAGCTCAGGAAATTGTTTTGACAAGGAACTGATACCAAAAGGAAATTCTCTCTTATCTCTTGGGAGAAAATCTACAATCCAGTGGAGGAAGGAGGTACTGGGATAAAAAATCAACTATGGCATAATCAGGCTCCCAGAGGCAAGCTTTATTGGACAAATCTGAAGGAGAAGAATCTTAAATGGGTAAGAATTTGAAGAGGTAAATACTTACAAAACTTAGAGGATGAAAATATGATCAGGCTCTCTGAACTTCCCAGAGGTTCCAGATTCTGGAACCTCATTTCCAAATATAGGGGCATCATTGAGGATAATATCTCTTGGAAAATTAAAGATGGTTCTAGAGAAAGATTCTGGGATGATTCCTAGGGAGGATTTCCCAGCATCAATTCTATGCTTGGTCAAAATAATATTAGCAGAGTTTGTACAGATAATTGGGGCCCATTAGTTAAGGACTACATTTCCCCTGACTCTTTGGATCCATCAATTGGTTCTTGGCATTGGAGGGATTTTGAACAACTCAGGGCGGATCCAGTAGAACTGTAGAATTTGAAAAAGGAACTCTCGGAATGCTCCTTTATGATTAAAGAGGAGATGGATGAATTTATTTGGAATGGTTCCAACTCTGGAGAATATAAGGTGAAAGAGGGTTACAAAGTTATATCAAGAACTTCTTCTCTCCCTCACCCTCAATTATCCAATCAACTTTGCTGGAGTAAAGTATGCTTACCAAAAGAAGGTATATTTTCATGGGCTATAATCTAAGGAATAATCCTTACTGCAAATTGATTTAAGAAAATGGGATGTCTTGGTCCTTCCAGATGCATTCTTTGCTACAAGAATGAAGGAGATAAGAACCATCTTTTGTTAACTTGTCCCTTTGCCTAATAATGTTGGCAGTGGTTATGTGCCAAACTCGGATGGTCATCTTCTCTCTCAAGGAATATCCTATCTCTCTTCACATCTTGTCCTTAGCTCTTTAAGGAAAGCCTTTGTGGGAATCTATGAATTATCTCACTCTCAATTCTCATTTGGGAAATATGGAAGGAAAGAAATAGAAGACTCTTTCAGGAAACATCCTTTGATAATCCTTCAATTTTGAATATAATTGAAGCCTCCATCATGGAAGTAATGAATGCTCAAATCCAATTACAATCAGTTCAATACTAATATTACACCAGGAGGGATGATCTTATGATTAAAGACTTTTTTGGACTTAAGACCCCTAGAACAATTAGCAGAGGAGATAAACCAAATGCAATCCTTTGAGCCAACTATATTTGGAAGCCTCCATCCTTCGGGTGGTGCAAATTGAACTTTGATGGGGCTTCAAAAGGCTATCCAGGCCCTCCAAGGGTGGGTTGCATTATCAAATCCAAAGAGGGTGCCATGGTGGAAAAATTGGCAAAACCTCTAGAAATAGGTACTAGCAATTTGGCAGAATTCAAAGCTCAGATATTCAGGTTGTCTCTCACATTAGATTTGGGTATTAACAAACTAGAAGTTGAGGGAGACCTTATGGTCACAATCAATGCTGCCAGGGAAGGCAACCAAAAGGAAGATGAGCTGGAAAATAAAGATGCTTTGGGAGAATTTCTCAGGCTCAGTGGTGAAATCATCTTGGAAAATGGTCATCCTCAGTAATGGCAACATTGGGTATTCCTTGAAAAATTGAGTGCAAACCTGGTCAAGTCCTATCTCTATTAATGTGGATGTCACTTGGCCAAATTGAGTTGTTGAGATTTTGGTGTTCGCAAGAGATAACACCAACTGTCATCCAAACCATGTAACGTATCTTTGTGATGTAAAATCAATCCTCCTATTAATCACCTCTTCTTCATATCATACAGCCTCATGGGTTTTAAAATGGTAAAATTCATTAACTACACATCACATCAGTCTAGATCCGCTTGTCCCTAGATTTTGGTGCCCATTTTGCACTCTAATTAATTTTTTTGTTCTTCTAACATTTTGTCCTTGGAAAGGCAAATTTCTCTTAGGTGGGAATTGCTAAAGCACCCTAATGATGATAGCTCTTACTCATCATGAGTATTTTGAGCCACAACTTTAATTGAGTAAGGTACGCATCAACTAGAAGTGTCAGACCAATGGCATTTTATCCCTATTTGAAAGCCTTGCAGCTTGCTCAAAAATTTATACCTTTGTTCTTGGTGGAGTTCATTTGGCTATTTTCTCTTCAAAATTCTTATTCATACATAGAGAAAAATAGATGGATAGCCCCATAAAGCTTAGGTCTCTTCTAGATAAAATAGCTTCGGATAATCACATTTCTTCCGATCAGATAATGTAGATACAGAGTACTTTCAGACATCTACATGGGCTTTCTAGTGAGAATTTTGGCTGCGGGAGCTTCTAAGATGGTTGTTGAAGATCTTTGTGATCGATTGTTCTCAGGAAATTTCATAGTGGGTCTACATAATGTGGTGCTGAATATTGATATGGATCTTACAAATCCACTTCCATGGGACCTGGCAATGGTTATGACTATAGGACAACCCTTTCCCAATTTTGGGGTTGGCCCTCGGTGGAACTTTTATGCTGGCCCTCCCAGGCACCTTTTTATTCTATGGGGTTTGGATTGGGAGGATTAGAAATTGTGTTTGAGCATGATGAGGAGAGGATTAAATTTCCTCTTTAAGTTCCTAGGAATAGAGGATGGCCTTAACGCACCCTATGGTGACCATTTGGATGAAAATCTCACATGGGTATATCAATACAAGTTTGATAAAAAGTTGATCATTCGACCTTTATAATCTTCCTTAAGTGATGTCAAAGTATAGAAGACTCCATCCTTTTCTATCGAGCATATGTACTTCTTATCCCATCATACATTGCATGCCTAAAAAATTTCAAATGCCTCCCTTAGATAAAATGAAATACATCCATAGGCAATATTTCACAACAAGTTTTTTCCTTATACCCTCCTATATTGAATTTCACCCAAGTTTTTTCATTGACGAACACACATTGACCCTCTTTCAACCAAGAAACTTTGTAAGGAGTATCATGTGGTATCCTAGGAAGCTTTAATTTATCAACCATCTCAATTTAATCCATGTCTTATATGTACTTCCTAAATCTATTACAACTCTTCATACCTTGTACATGCATTTGCAAGTGGTTTTGAAGAGTGTTCTCATTTGTGATCACTCCTTTTATTGCAATGCTTTGATGAGAGTTCTCTTTACCATAAGTTATTAACCAACCTCTAGAGAAGCATGTTGTGATTGAAGGTTTGCACTTTCATTATCCTCTTCTTTTACATATTGATTCCTTCTTTCTCCTCCATGTGAAGTAGATGATTATCCTTCATTACATTGTCATGTTTGGTGTCCAAATTTATTACATTGATATAAACTTCCTTAGAATGTGTTTGAGCCTCTTCCTTGTTCACTAAATCTTCCTCTAAAGCCTTATCTACCTCCTTTTAATTCACCTCTCTAATCAAAAATTTGGTCTTCAACATTTCTTCCATCTTCTTGGTTCTCATATGAATGCCTTGGAGTAGAAAGTGAACTTCTTCCTCTAGTACTACTTCCTTTCCCCCTAGTTTGTTTATCTTTCCTTCACTTTAACTTTTCTTCGGCCCTAAATGCCAATTGGCAACATTCTTCAACCATTCTTGGAAGAGTTGTACTCAACTCATCTTGTATATATTAAACCTTAACCCATTTATGCACCTTTCTACTTTATCCCCTTCATCCTCAACATGAGCTTCCCTAATGGTTAGATAATAAAAATCCTCAGTATAATCCATGACATCCAGATTCTTTTGTTTAAGACTTTGAAGCTTCCTAAATATCTAAATTGCATAGTGTAAAGGAAGAAAAATCTTTCTTTTGTTGTTTATTTATATTTATTACGGTTTGATTATGTATTTCTCTAACCTTTACATTTCAATTATGGTTGTATTTAAATGTGATTATGAGGAAGATAAGATATTCCACCTTTATCCCCAAATGGACAATTTCAAGATCGAAGTTGATCAACCCAAAAGTGGGATTAATGCACAAATGAATCCACCATTTGGAAATAAGAGTAAAGAGGAAGATCTTAAATTTTGTTAATTAAATCTATAGATATGATAAATGATAGTAATTGAAAAGGATGAGAAGAAGAACCAACCTTAAAGAATTGTAGAACAAAGAATGTTGTTTTCTAAGGTCTATAGACTATTTCTAGAAAATCTAAAGTGTGATCCAGAACCGGAACACAGAGACAAACAAAACCCAGAAATATTTTTTGAATCTGACACTGTCTTATGAAAAAGGTCGACCTTGACCCACAAATGTCACCCCTGATCCAATAATTTCAACCCTGACCTACACAATGTCGATAGAAAATCTATTCATGGAGCCCGATAGAAAGCAGAAAAGGGTATCCAGATCTGTGCCCAAATCCATAGTCCTGAACCTGTACCTACAAGAAAAAGAGGTTTATTTTTTTGGGAGGTGGGTTTTTCCTTAGTTAAACCCTGGTTTTGGAATTAACCTTAAATATATTTAATTGAAATTGCAGAAGTAAACAAAGAAAATGCATAAATTCACCTTGCTTGTAAAAATTCCTTGTGGCAGATTTGAATTTGTGGATCCACAAGTATACACCAAAATGTGGAATTTAGAATGTAGGATGTCTTCAATCTCTTTCTTGTAGATCTCCAACACCAATTCTTGAATGGGTTCTTGATTTAGAAGAGGCTTGCAAGAAGGTGGGTGGAGAGATCACCAAAAGGGCACTATGTAGCTTGAATCCTTCAATGGCCTCCAAGGGATCTCCTTCATGAAAATGGATGTTAGAATGCTTGAGGATGGATGAATCCTTGCTTCAAATCTTTCTTGAATCTTCACTTGATGATGTTTCTCAATCACTCAAGGATGCTTAGGCTTCAATAGAGGACTTAGAGAAAATGATGGGAGGAAGGCTCCCTTTTATATGAAATTAGGGCACAATCTTCTAAGGAGGCAAAAATAGGAGAATAAAATTCCCATTAAAGCCTTTACCCCTAGGAGAAGACCTAAGTTAAGTATAATTTAGGAATCGGGAAACGATAAAAAACTTTTGCAAAGACCGACATCCAGAAACTATGGGACCCTGGGATCTGAACCCTAGGTCATGATCAAGGTCAAACTTGACCTAGGTTTGGATTGAGGATGACCTTGAATTAGGTTGGGGTTGAGGACTCGAGGTCGACATAGACCAAAAAGGTTGACCCTGACCTTGAGGTCCAAGATCTCAGGTCTGCAGTCTAGAATACAAAAAATTAGATGGAAATAAGTGGAAAGTGGGTCAGAATAGGGGGAAAGCTAGGTCTAGATCAAGAACCCATTCAAGGTTCTTTCCATGACCCCAAACCACTTACTCAGAAGGCTAAACTAGTCTATCACAGAAGTTCTTCCATTTTCTGACTATACATTTAGCCCTGACTTTAGGATTTCTTTGTCAGGGCTAAATGTATAGTCAGAAAATGGAAGAACTTGAGGATTTCTTTATCTAGGATTTCTTTGGGTAGATAATTAATTAACATCATTATGAATATTGACTCTTTCAACACATCAGGCATAGGATGATTAAAATAAGGTAAGGATATTCAAACAGAAGAAGCATGGGCTCTAGCATTACCTCTACGCTTCTTACAACGTTCATTAGCAGATTTGCTATATTTATCTTTTCTTACCACATGTTGAGAACTAGGAGGAATGACCATAGATTCCTTCACAGGTTCTATCAGAGGATTCTCAATAGGTTGCGATGAAACAGTAGAAGTTTTATTATTAGAATTAGAAGTAATTGATAAAGGAGGTATGGAAGCTGTAGGAAAAAGACCATGATTAGGATCTATCTGAGGCATACTTAACTAAACAATTTTGTGATATTTTTAAGCTTGGTATGAGCGAAAGAGATGATCAGGGTGAGGAGGACATGAGTTAGGTAATGAGGGCCAAAGGAAATCAAGAGTAGTACAATCTCTAGGCCTAGAAGGTTGATACAAACTATAATTAATCATCTTGAATTCTCCATTATGAATGAACTTAAGACATTTATGAATGGGAGAAGTGATAGCATGCATAACAGTTATCCAAGGTAAACCAAATTTGATTTGAAATTGATCAAAAGTAGGGATAATGATGAAGGTAGTATCTACAACTTTACGACAAAGTTCAAAAGGTGAGTTAATAGAACCAAGTGTAGGATAAAGAAAACCATTACATGTTTGGATCCATGCATCAGATGGATCATAATAATCACATTGTAGGCCTTTCATAAAAATATTTTCCTCAGTAATGACATTTATTAAAGATGTGGGATCAACTAGACAACCACAAGTAGGTATCTTAGCAATCCTAGCATAGATATAAAGGGGACCACCAGGAGCTTTAATTGTTTCAGAATCATCAAAGGTAATTAAAAGTTCCCTAGGTCGCTTATCCTTAGTTTGTTTTTGAGGTTTAGGTGGAATTTGAAGTTGAAGTGGAGGTGAAGGATATTGAATAGTAAGTTGAGATGGCACAACACTCTCCACATAATTAACAATATGATTAAGATCATCCACCTTTGAATCGTAAATGATATCCACAGAAGATGGTTGAGCTATAGTATTCGTATCATGTGTAGGTAAAGGATTGGTATAGATTTGAAGATTTTGATTAGGAGGAGAAACAAATTTATTCCCATTACCATCAAAATTATCAACAGTTAAAGCTTTAGAATCAATTAAATCTTGAATTTTATGTTGTAGAGAATACAAAATTTTTGTGTCATGGCCATTTTGGTGATGGTATTGGCAGAAAGCTTTAAAATCAAAGGATTTTGAAGCTATCATAGTGGGAAGAAGAGGTCGAATAGGAGGCAAGGTAATCATATTAGCACTTAATAGCCTACTCATTATAGAATGCAAAGTTTCAGAGAGAGGAGTAAATGTATGATTCATACGGAAAGCAGTGGATGCAGAGGTAGCATTATTGGATGTATCTGCAACTTGATCAACAACTGCATTCATCTATTTATTAATCTTGATATAGTTTTTAGGTTTCTGAAACTTATTAGGATTAGGAGCATTGTCACTCTTATCAACTAGAACAGGAGCCATTGGAGTGTTTCTCTCAAACTGGCTCACTTGTAATTGATAATGGTGAAGTGCTACACATGATTGTTGAAAGGAGGTAAATTCAGTAAGTAGGATCTTAACTCTAATAACCTTTTGTAAATTTGAAATAAACATATGTTGAATATCAATATCAGGAACAGGATAAGAAATCTGAGCATGTAAATGCTTAAATCTACCAATAAAGTCAGTCTATTTTTCCTTAATGTTTTGTTTATAATGCATTAAATTAGATAAGGACACTTGTGGACCAATTTTATTTTGAAATTGTTGAATAAAGGAATTAGCAAGTTTAGGAAAAGAATCAATGAAATAAGGAGGTAAGGAAAAATACCATTGTAAAGCCTTATCTCGAAAGGTTCTAGCAAACAATTTAGCTAAGATCCTATCGTCATGAACATAATCACTACAAAGGATTTGAAATGTTTTAACATGAGTAACATGATTGCCTTTACCATTGTAATTCTCAAGATGAGGGATATCGGCTTGCTGAGGGATAGTAGCACGAATGATGTCTAAAGATAAAGGACTACCCATGTCACATGTAGGAATGCTAAATTTGGATTGAGTTAAAGGTGCAAGTTGTTGTTGTAAAGATGACACATTTTGAGCCAAACTAATAATTGTGGAATCATTAGAAGAAACATGTGGCATAGAAATATTGGGAATACTAGGAAAAGTACAAGAAGTAGCAGGAAAAGAAGACACAACCAGTTTAACATTAGGAACCATAGTTGGAAGAGGATTAGTATAAGTAAAAGGCACACTATGATATGAAGGTTGTGAGGTAGGTAGAGATACTGGTGGAACACTCATAGGGATAGGTGCAGTTGGGAGAGAAGTTGTCATTAAAGGAGGAGTGTAAGTAGGAATACCAGGTAGAGAAACAGAAGAAGTTCCTACGCTAGTGACAATAGGTGTGAATCGTAACTCTTGAGCTTCTTGAGCTAAAGGTTTAACATTAAAATTCATAAGATTAGTAATACTACGTAATAAATTAACACCTTGGATGTTATCATAGAGGATTTTCTTAAGAGCCTTTATAGCTGAGATAGAATCTTGATTATGGTTTTCTTGGATAAGCCAATTTCCCATTTTATCAAGTTCGGTTGAAAGTTTTTGCACTTGTTCAGGAGGAAATCTTAAAGCATCATCCTCATCATGAGATGAGTGAGAAGAGTTATGCTCCATAGAAGGATTGGAATCATGAGTTATTAAATTATCATCGGGAATCCTAGGGAAAGGAGAGGAAGACTTGGGATCGAAAGAACCCACAAGTCTACGACTTCTTCTAACCAGGATACTATAAGTAGGAATAGAGGTGGTAAAGCTGATACACTAATATAATGCAAATGAACTAATCAAAATATTTTGATTTATTAATTTTGAATGTAATTGAAAGAACATGCAAGATCTAGCATAAACATGTAAATCTAACACCAAAAAGAAAGAGTTGTCTATCGCGGTTTCACCAAAATGTAAAGAAACAAAAAACTTTCTTTTGTTGTTTATTTAGATTTATTAGGGTTTGATTATGTATTTCTCTAACCTTTACATTTAAATCATGGTTATATTGAAATGTGATTATGAGGAAGATAATATATTCATTGTTTATCCCCAAATGCACAAATGCAAGATCCAAGTTGATCAACCCAAAAGCGGGATTAATGCACAAATGAATCAACCATCTGGAAATGAGAGTAAAGAAGAAGATATTAAATTATGTTAATTGATTATATAGATATGATAATTGACAGTAATTGAAAAGGATGAGAAGAAGAACCAACCTTAAATAATTACAGAACAAACAATATTATTTTCTGAGGTCTGTAGACTATTTCTGGAAAATCTGAAGTATAATCCAAAACTGAAATGCAGAGATGAACAAAACCCAGGAATATTTTTCCGATCTGACATTGTCTTATGAAAAAGGTCGACCTTGACCCACAAATGTCACCCCTGACCCAATAATGTCGACCCTGACTTGCATATCATTGACAAAAAATCTGTTCACGGAGCTTGACAGAAAGCTGAAAAGGGTATCCAGATCTGAGTCCAAATCTACAGTCTTGAACCTATACTTGCAAGAAAAAGAGGTTTGTTTGTTTGGGGGGAGGGGTTTTCCTTAGTCAAACCCTGGTTTTGGAATTAACCTTAAATATATGTAATTGAAATTGCAGAAGTAAACAAAGTAAATGCATAAATTCACCTTGCTTGTAAAAAGTCCTTGTGGCAGATTTGAATCCATGGATCCACAAGTATACACCAAAATGTGGAATGTAGAATGTAGGATGTCTTCAATCTCTTTCTTTTAGATCTCCAACACAAAGTCTTGAATGGGTTATTGATTTAGAAGAGGCTTGGAAGAAGGTGGGTGGAGAGATCACCAAAGGGGCACTATGTAGCTTGAATCCTTCAATGGCCTCCAAGGGATCTCCTTCATGAAAATGGGTGTTGGAATGCTTGAGTATGGATGAATCCTTGCTTCAAATATTTATTTATTTCTTTCTTGAATCTTCACTTGATGATGTTTCTCAATCGCTCAAGGATGCTTAGGCTTCAATAGAGGACTTAGAGAAAATGAGGGGAGGAAGGCTCCCTTTTATATGAAATTAGGGCACAATCTTCTAAGGAGGCTGACATAGGAGAATAAAATTCCCATTAAAGCCTTTACCCCTAGGAGAGGACCTAAGTTAAATATAATT
>MU227116.1:136039-167787 GCA_018584345.1 Thuja plicata | reverse complement strand
TTAAAGAATTACGCCAAACAGTAACAGGGTCGTTTGGACATAACTCGAGGGCATGATCATACTTAGGGAAAAATAGGGTCCATAGTTGCGACAGACCGAAATTAGGTGGTTACAGACCTAGGTCAAGGTTGAGGTTAACCTTGACTTAGGTCAGGGTCAATGTCGACATAGACCAAAAAGGTCAACCCTTACCTTGAGGTCCAAGATCTAGGGTTTGCAGTCTAGAATGAAGAAAACTAGATGGAAAGAAGTGGAAAGTGGGGTAGAATAGGGGGAAAGCCAGGTCTAGATCAGGAACCCATTCAAGGTTCTTTTCATGACCCCAAACCACTTACTCAAAAGGCTAAACCATTCTATCATGGAAGTGCTTCCATTTTCTGACTATACACATAGTCTCCTGGTAGGAGTTGAATCTTAGTTTTAACCACCATTGTGTCCCATGAATTTATCTTTGATTTCCCTTATTCACTCTCTCCCCTTGTACATAATTCCACCAAGTTAAGGTAGATCCTTTCAACTTTTTTAATGAAAGCTTCACCCTTTAATATTCTTCTACCTCCCCAAACTCAAAGTAGTTATCAAGTGCATCAATCTAACCTAACACCTCTTCACTGTCCAACTTCCCACCATACATGGGAAATTACACATTCACCTTAAGAGTTTCTGCTTTGACAACTTTCACCGTCTTAATCATTAGGGTCCCATTTGTCCTCATCCTCTTGCACTCTTTCTTGAGATTTTTCATCCTCACCCCATTCCTCTTGCTCTTGGTCACTTTGATCCTTAGTGACCACACCTCTCCTTTAATTTTGTCCAATTTCTAAAAGTATGGAAAACATAGCTTCATGATACTCATTTACTTGTCTATTCTCCCTAGAATATTTTTATTTTAATTCACTCACACCTCTAGAAATCTCTTTAGGAGGTATCTTGTTTCTCCTTCTCCTCAACATTTCCCTCTTTTAGATAAACCCTATGACCTAATAACAAATTATATAGAGAAGGGGTGTAAAACTCTAAAATAAGGATTAAACAAGAAAAAACTTAATCTCTTAACATTCACATGGTGGGTTTTCATTCATTAGGCCTCATCCTCGTAGTAGTACTCCCTAACAGGTTTTTTCATCATAACTTCCTGGAAGTGGAACAACTTTTGTATTTTGGTCATAACTTTCAAATAAAAACTTATCTCCAACAAATAAAACTAGCTTCAAAAACCCATTTGTTCCCTTCACAATATATGTAATTTGTAGGTGGGGTTATTATGGAATAAAACCCTCTAAAATTGACTAGTTATGCTTCTCTTAAGCCCAATTAGGCCTTGTTTACAAAGTCACCTTGTGATTTTTCCTTCCCCAAATTTCCAATCTACACTTCAAGGCTTGAGACAGATCATAAGGGATTTGTTACAATATTTTTCCCAATTGGAACATTGACAAACTCATCACCTATCTAAACGCTACCTACAACTATCAATTAAAGCCTAATACAGTGAAATATTAGGCTAGGGAATCATCGATTTCACATCTAACACAATTCCTTTCTCTTGGAAGTTTTAAAAACATAAAAAACAACCTAAATTCCTGCATTACACTAATTTTTAGATTTTTTTACTTGTGGAATGGGCTCCAAACCATTATTTTTTTGTTCAAACCCTCAAACCTAGGGTTTTCAGGTGGTGTTCAATAAATTATTTATAAATTCTTCAATCTTAATGAAATTGAGTCAAACCACTTGGAAATGAAATTCAATTCACCCGTCTATCAAAAAATATGTGTTTCATACCATGAGAAGATTGTACATTGTTTTAAACTTTGCTACAACTGTGATAAAACAGTAAAAGTGTAGAAAAACAAACTATAAAGTATTTCTTATTCATTAAAGCACCATCAATCAATGCCCCTCATCAATGGAAAAATGTTGTTTACATGTATGGCCAACCTCTCCAATAGTCAGCAAGCACCATTTTAATTAAAAGTAACAAAAATGTCGTGTTTTGTTAATTATGACAAAATTGTCAATAAAACTTGCTTGACAACTGTAGGAGTTTGTTTTGCAAAAATTGACAAATTGACTCAAAACGTAATAACATGAATCAAAATATGACAAATGGTCTAAATAGACCTTATTACATATCATTCAAAAACAAAACCAAAGAAAATTTGACCAAATGTCAACATGAAGGCATGAACTCAACTAGATGCTCTTGCACCACTCAGAGGGGAGGAGAAACCATTGAAATGACTTTAAGTTGTTGTATCATCTTAAAATGGAAGCACTTCCATGTTAAGAGTGTTTAGCCCTCCTTAAGGGATTTTTTTTACCTCCATCATATCATCCTCCCATTTTTGCATCATCCTCTGCTTCTGTGGCTATTTAGGACCCTAATTGGTCCTCTCCGGTCACCTGTTACCCCACCTGGCATATTTTCCAGGGGTTCTAACCCACTGGGTCAAGATCGACCTTGAACTTGACCTAGGTCAGGGTTGACCTTGACCTTGACATGGGTCAGGGTCAACCTTGACTCTGACCAGGGTCTCCCTTTCAAAACTGAAAACTTGTCGGCTGCTGGGGGTCATCAAAAATTTAGTTTTCCCGCTTATGGGTCGGCTGTTCTAGGTTCCGAAGTGTTGATTCCTAAATTATATTTAATATAGGTCCTTTTCTATGGGCATGGGTCTAATTGGAATTTAATTATCCTATGTTGGCCTCCTTAGAATATTGTGCCCTAGTTTCATATAAAAGGAAGCATTTCTACCTCATTTTCTCTAAGTCCTCTATGGAAGCCTAAACGATATTGAGCAAAAAGAAGAAGTTTTCAAGAATCCATTGTTCTACATATTTCCAAGCTTCCAAGGTATTCAAATCTTCCTCTCAAGCATTCAATTTCTCCATTGAAGATCGAAGATTCAAGTTTTTGAGCCTTTGAAGGGATTTGGTTCAAGCATTCAAGATTCATCATTCAAACCCTAGATCTAGCCATCATGGCGGTGTGATATTCCTTCAAGATCCTTTATGCATCCTCAAGACTCTTTCATCATCTCTTCAAGGTGGATTCCAAATCATACAATCATGGAGGTTTATGGTTTCTATTGAGTTCATTCTTTCATACTTTCATACTTGCATACAATCAAATTACAAGTACATACCTATTGAATATCATAGCTTCATTGTTACATTCAATTCTACTACTTGCTAGCATTCTATAATTTATTGATTTCAAGGTTAATTCCTAAATCGGGGTTTGACTAAGGAAAACCCCTCCCCAAAAACAAACAATCATCTTTTTCTGGTAGGTACAAGTTCAGGATTGCAGTTTTGAGACCAGATCTGGATACCCTTTTCAGCTTTCTTTCAAATAGTGAAAACAAATTTTTTATTGGACTTGTGCAGGTCAGGGTCGAAATTATTGGGTTAGCGTTGACATTTGTGGGTCAAGGTCAACATTTTTCATAAGATGACATCAGAATGGAAAAATATTTCTGGGTTTTGTTCGTCTCTGCATTCTGGTTTAAGGCTCAACTATCAGATTTTCCAGAAACAGTCTACAGATCTCAGAAAATAGCATTCTTTGATCTACAACTTTGTAAGGTTAGTTCTTCTTTCCACCCTTTTCAATTACTATAATCAAACATATTCATTTAATCCATTTAGAGAATTTAAGACATCCTTCTTATTCTCTTTTCCAAATAGTTGATTCATCTGTGCATTAGCCCTTCTCTTGGGTTGATCAACTTGGATCTTCCATTTGTGCATTTCAGGATAGAAAAGGAACATCTTATCTTCTCCGTAATCACAATTGCAATACTTAATCAACACAATTCAATTCAAATGTGAAGGTTAGGGAAATACACAATCAAACCCTAATAAAACTAAACAAACATTAATGAATCATTTTCCTTCCTCCACAGTTCTATCTAGTGAAAGGGAAAGACATCATTAACTAGACTAAGATCGGAGGGAAATCTAGGCAAAGGGAAAACATAAACAAAAAAATTATAACTTAGGATGTGGAATTTTATGAACAATAGAGTCCACCTCAAGCCCCATGGGAATAATAGAGGAAATAGTGTCCCAAGATATAGGACCCAACCAAATCAATAATTTTGTATAAAAACCATAAATACATTCATTAATAATTTAATGTAATTTTTTAAAAATAATGATGGCACTCTTGAGCGCTGACTCTAGTGGGAGCCATGTAATGACTTCTTTTAAAAATTAAGACATACGTTATATGGCTTCAAATGGAGGGTTTGGGCTTGAAGGTCGAACAAGGAGTTTTTCCTAAGTCAAATTCTTGAATTAAATTCATATCCTATTGGCTACTTGGTGAACCCACAAAAGTGGGTTATAGTTTTTCAGAGGAAGCGATTCCTCTTGAAATTTGCAAAGAAGACAGATGTAGAAAGTAGGGAATTTTGATAGAAAGTACTTTCTATCAAAATTCCTTTATTCAGGACAATTCCAGTCAAGTACTTTTGATAGAAATTAGTTTCGATCGAAACTACTTTCTATCGAAAGTAGTTTCTATCGAAAGTCTCTGATTAGAGGCCATTTGTAGAGGTTGACACAAGTCTGAAGTTTTTATGGCTTTGGGACCCAAACTCAAGGCTCAAATGGAAGAATAAGGAGATCTCTTTTTTCACCACACAAGTACTCTGAATGAGCTTTCTAACGAATATAGATTTGACAATTTTTGAATTCATTGGGCCTATCTTTTTTAATGTGCATTGAATGTAGATTTTTAGTCAAATATAAAGCTCCAAGTTTGATGTTCAATGAAAAATAGTAGAAAAGGGAATTTTTTTTTTTTCAAAAATAATAGTGTACTCCTTCAAGTCTACTTTCTATGAAAAAAATTGAACTTCGATAAATGCAAAACAAGTTATAAGCTATGTAGTCAAGGTATTTCAAAATTACAATTTACTCAACTTCAAATGTTCATAAAATATGCAATAATCCATAAAACAAATTGAATACCGTCCGTATGGATGTTAAAAAACTAAATTCAAAAGAATCACATTCATATCTATTTTAGAATAAAGTTATGCTCTATGAAGTCAATGTAATACATTTTTAAAATGATGTTTTCAGTAACATAGCAGTTTTTGTGGGAGAAAAAAAACCCATTCAAATCTATTCAGGCAAAAAACTGTAACCCACTATTGTGGGTTCACACTACTTCTTTTCCAAATAATATCCCACTCAATTGGGTTCCCTTCAATCTAGATCCATAGGGTAAGAGAGGAAAATCCACTTTCTATAATAGGGATTTCAGAAACCATTGAGGTAAAGGGAAAATCAAGGGCAAATACCAAGCTCACAATCATAGAATGCAACATCTCCTGCAAGCTAATGGTATTAAAATATGGGTTAAAAATATTCTACATAACCTCCAAATGAGAATATGTGCTCTAGTACTAACAAAGAATAATTGTCCTTCACAGGAATTGTGAAGATCAATTATTTGGACAAAAATCTTAAATAACAAATTTTAGAGCTATGTTCAAGGGTTTTGATTGGTAATCTCTTTCAATTATCCCCTTATCAAGATGCATTTTCACAATGGGTTTTCTATAATCGGGAGTGTGTGATTGAGATTTTTAATATTGACAAGGGAAATGGCTCTTTTATAGTAGTTTTATCACATTCCTCATATAGAGATGTTGTTAATATAGGGAAAAAATTGTTTCATGGATTGGATTATGTTATTCATGCAAAACTTAACTCAAACATTTTTCTCTGCATGTTTCTTCCCTCGGTTATTTCCTCTTTGCCTTAAATTCCCCTCCCTCCCTTTAGATTATCATGGAGTAGATCTCATTGAGGTAATAGAAATATAAATGGGAATTTCCCTGGGTCACAATTTGTTTTCATTTGACAATTTCCAATTTTTATTTTAGCTTTGTGTCCTTTTTGATGTTCACAAACTTCTCCCTCTCTCTTTGAAATTTTAGTCCAAATATGGTTTGTGGGATCAAAACTTGACTATTGAGGATTCATAGGAGGTTAATTCAATAATAGATACTTTCGGCCATTTTACCTCACTTTCCAATAATTGTAAAGGAAAATTTATTCATCTCTACAAAGATCCCTCCACAAAGGGAGACATTTGTTCTCTTAAAGGCCCTCAACCAAGTGTTAATGATAGAAATATATAGACTAATCACATTCATCCAATTCCATATATCTATTTATCTGCAACCTAGCATAAAGATGATCTAAACAATGTCACTTGTCCCCCTTAGGACCCAGATTTGTAAGCTCCTAGTATTGAAGATATAATAGAACTTTCTAGGAGTAACATTCAAGTAGATGGACATACCCAACCTCAAAATGTTAAGACCTTGAAGAAGATGAACTCTTCTATGAATGATTATATAATTGATGTTGTAAATCAGTAGGGATTTCTCCATGTGAACTACAAGGAAGACAATATTTCTAAGAATCAAGAGCCAAATGACCTTCCTCATAAAGTCTCATTTCAAGAGGAAATACCTTACAAAGATCTTTTAGTTTTCCTTTATTTGGGAACTCTTTTTTTTAACATCCCCATTTATTTTATACAAACATGTCACCTCCCACCATCCTCAGTAGTAGGGAACTTGCAAGATCTCCTTCCCAAACACCTTTGTATCATGAAGGAAAATATTTATCATTCCATTCAGCTAGCTATTATCAAGAATACCCTTACCCTCCTCCTTAGTGCCAAAAAGTAAGAAATAATTGTTTTTATCATATTCCAAAGTTTTACTAGTAGATATATCCCCAATGTCCTCTTCTAGCAAGGAAATATTTGGAATCAAAATTGAAACTAGGTCGCATTATAATAATAAAAAAGGATTTTTGAATTGACTAAACAAGATTTTGATAGATTTTATTCATTAGGGAATTATGAAAATTTGGTAGATTCTCTTGTCATTCAAGTTCCCAACTGAAAAAATCTCATAAATTATTGAGGAATAATTCCTACTTTCATAGCATGAGCTATACCAAGAAAAAACATCATCCCAATCAACATTTTATATTTATTCTTAGAAGATGTCTATATCTCAATCACAATCAAAGAAACCTTTAAAATCCCCATGTTTATAAAAAAAAGTAGAGTGGCCACCCACCTTAAAGTAATAAAAAAAGTAAAGATGAAATTAATATGGGCATTCAAAGTACTCTAGACTTATCTATCAAATAAAGGAATTCAAAGGTATCGGCTTCAATTCTAATGATGAATCAAATCTAAAAAATAAGGAGAGCTAGTTTCTTTCCTAGGCCCCAATGAAGCTCTCATCTTGGAATGGTAGGGGTATTAATGTCCCTAACAAAAGATGCTTCATAAAAATGCAAGAAGATAAAATTCAGGCGGTTGTGATATTAATCAAGGAGACTAAGTTAACTCCAGATAATTCCAAAGATTTTTTCAAGAAGTAGCATCTTTGGTCATCTTTTCAATCCCCATCTATTGGAGTTTTAGGTTGATTAAAAATTCTATGGAGGAAATCAACGGTTGAAGTTTTTCTAATCACTTCCTTGATGCAAACTAGCTTCTAGTTAAGGTGCCCTTACTTGAGCTCTCTTTTTTCTCCTTACTATTCATGAGCCTACTTCAAATATAAGTAAGAAATTCCAAGGAATAACTCTATCCCAGGTTTTGGACTCCTTAGGAGAAGATAAGATCATTATTGCAAGGGGTTTCAATACAATTTTTTCTTTGGAGGATAATAAGGAGGTTTATTCCCTTCCCTTTAAACATGTGAAGATTTTAGAGACTTTGTGAATAAGAATGGCCTCTTTGATTGTTTCCCTTCAAATGGTGCGGTAACTTGGACAAAGAGGCACAAAGGTTTCCTTCATATAGCAGAAAGATTGGACAATTTTTTCTTAAACCCAAAATGGATTGTGAGAAAGGGGTGTTGCAATTATTAGATTCTTAATTATACTAGGTCTCGTTATTTTCCTCTACAATTATATATCCCTTCATCGTCTATCATGAAAAGGTCTACGCCACATTTTAAATTTGAATGAATGTGGCTTAGGAACTCATTATTCCTTCCCCTCCTTAAAACATGGTGGAAATAATCTCCTTTTGTGCAGGGTTCAAGGTTGTATAAACTTTCAAAGAAACTTTAGAGTTTCAAAAAGAAATTTAAGGAATAAAATCATTCATCTTTCAAGAACATTCTCAAAGAAAAAGAACAACTAGACGATTAGCTGAATTTTATTAATCATTCCATTAGTCAGCATGGTTTATCAGCACAAACTTATGATCATCAAACAAATTTACAAAATAATCAAAGTAAAATATTAGCACGGGAATAAATTTATTACAGACAAACATCTTGAGAAATTTGGCTCAAAGAAGGTGATCATAATAAAAAACTCTTTCATGCACTAGCTAATGTTAAGAATCAGAGTGAGACCATCTTTCAAATCCAAGATAAATTAAACACCATTTTAATTGGTGAGAACCTTATTTAGGTAGAAGTAGTTACTTTTTTCTCCTAGCTATTTTTAACATATAGTAGATGTAGTAATTTGAATAAGTTATCAATCTTTTGGAATACTGAAGCACACGTGTCAGAAATCATTATATTACAAGTTAGGCATGAATGATACATTTATATCGCAAGTGAACTTGGCATTGAATTGCAAATTCACATTGAGAAAGTGGGAACTCATTAAAATTAGATACAAACTAACAAAATATAGAATTGGTGACTACATACTGCAAATGAGCAGTAGAATATTCTACTGCGAATTAAAAATACTAATTCAATTTAAATTCTATTTTTTTCCACATTACAATAGATACTTTCCTTCTTTTCATATAAGTTTTTTTTGTTTCTTGGTTTCAAAATTACGTGGACGCACATGGAAATCCTCTTACAGTTGTGCATATCTTATATTTAAATTAGTCTTGGGGTTATTGTATGAAACGGATGGCAATGAAAATAGTATAGTAGATAAACTAGCACTGATTATTATATATTTGTATTGAAAAAAATAATTAAATATTTGAAATAATTGTATAAAAAAATCTTTTAAAATATCAAAACCAGAAAACAGAGATTGAAAAGAACACAAACATATCTTCAAATGTTCGAATGAAATATCTTTTAGCTAGAATGCAATCTTTAAGCAGGTATGATGAAAATGATAGAAAATTACAAAATGTAAAAAGATTTAATTGCTATTTTTTTAATATGAAGTTTTCATTCTCTCTTTCTATTACAATCTATTTTCAATTATTAAGCACAACTTTCTAGATTTTCCATTTGCATGAGTTATTTTTAAGCATAAACAGCCCATTGAGAACATGGTATAATTCAGCTTTGACGATTATCTTTTCATGCACCAAATGTAAAATAATATATTTTTAAAAATTTTTGAGCTCCCATCTGTTAAGAAAACCATGTTTAAACTATGGATCTCTTGTCCCTGAAATACAATGGCAAAAACAAATGCTTTATCATATTATGAATTTTATAGATTGTCATGCAGCGGTTGAGAATGATTTGTGGTTGGGTTGCTGAATCTTACTTAATCTTTTCATATTATCAAAGAGAGCATCTCAATAATAGGACCAGTTGTTAGATATATTTTTCTTATTAGACTGTGATATGTAAGGCATGAAAATAACAAAATAGTTTATTGTCTTGCTTGCCATGAGAATGATAAAATAAGGACAGTTTTGTCCTTTTTGTTAAACTAACTATGATTTTTCATTGTGTTTTATTTTCTTAGATGTTTTCTTAACACAAGGAGAGCAAAATAGGTAGAGAGCGGGAAAACGTGTTGCTAAACTATTGTTAATTTCAAAATATATTAGCCTATGTCATCACTAGTTTCACATCTAACATCATCCCCTCCTCCTCAAAGTTTCAAAATTATAAAATACATCCTAAATTATTGCATTCCACCATTTTTCATATTTTTCTACGAGTGGAATGCGCTCCAAATCATTATTTTTTGTTCAAACCCTCAAACCTAGGGTTTTCAGTAAATTCTTTATAACTTCTTCAAATCTTAATGAAATTGAGTCAAACCACTTGAAAATGAAATTCGATTCACAACTCTAGCAAATAATATGAGGTTGATACCATTACAAGACAATACATGGCCTTACTAATCGCTGCAACTGTGATAGAACAATAAAAGTGTGAGGTTTTCCCACTGGGAATTCAATCTCAGATGAGGATTGCAATGAGCAATTATAGGTGTAACTCAGCCTTTAATAATTAAGATGGCAATGCACCAAGGCTGGAATATTTAAAAATAATATTTCTCAGCTCTGATTTGTTAAGAAGACAACGTTTAAACTATGGATATAATGTGTGCATGAAATGCAAGGGCATTATCCTATTATAGATTCTGTAGATTGCGATGCAGTTGGTGAGACGATCTGTGCTTGGATTGCTTAATATTGCGCAAAGGCCAAAATGTTTCTGCGGATGGAAATGAAGCATATATGAGGGTCATTTTCAGCTCTAGCCAACCTGTTTTGCTGTGGGATTTAATCGATGAGAGCATGTGAATAATAACGCAGTTGGACAGAATATTTATTTTTCTTATTAGACTGTGATCTGTAAGGCGTAAAAATCAAATTATGTGGACACGGAGTTTATTGTCTTGCCTACCATGAGGATGATAAAATAAGGACAATTTGGTCTTCGGTTTATTAAATACTGTCCTACGTCTCTATAAGTGTGTAAGGACAACAAAATAGGTGGATAGTGGGGAAAACGTGGTTCCTTTAATGTTGTTTATTTTCAATATAATGTTTGGTTGGTCATACTTTAAATTGTTTACACGCATTTCATTTTCCAAGGCATATATATTGATCATATCAATGAAGTTCTTATCAACGGCCCACTTTAAAAAAAATATTAGTAGTTAGTATAAAAATGGCTAATTTGTGTAAGGAAATTGGTTGGATTTTAACTTGTTAAGAAGACTACATTTAAACTATGGATTTCTGGTTTTTATATGTGATGGAAAAAACAAATGCTTTATCATATTATTTATTTTATAGATTGTCATGCAGCAGCTGAGAATGATTTGTGGTTGGATTGCTTAATCTTACTTAATCTTTTCCTATTATCAAAGAGAGCATCTCAATAATAGGACCATTTGTTCAGATATATTTTTCTTATTAGACTGCGATATGTAAGGCCTGAAAAATAACAAAATAGTTTATTGTCTTGCTTGTCATGAGTATGATAAAATAAGGACAGTTTTGTCCTTTTTGTTAAACTAACTATGATTTTTCATTGTGTTTTATCCTCTTATATGCTGTCATAACATGAGGAGAACAAAATAGGTAGAGAGGCATCATCCCCTGCTCCTCAAAGTTTCAAAAATATAAAATACATCCTAAATGCCTCCATTCCACCATTTTTCATATTTTTCTATGAGTGGAATGGGCTCCAAACCATTTTTTTTTTTTCAAACCCTCAAACCTAGGGTTTTTCAGTAAATTCTTTATAACTTCTTCAAATATTAATGAAATTGACTCCAACCACTTGAAAATGAAACTAGATTCACAACTTTATCAAATAATATGAGGTTGATACCATTAAAAGACAATACATGGCCTTACTAATCGCTGCAACTACGATAGAACAATAAAAGCGTGAGAAAATAGAGTATATTTTATTGCTTAATCACCAAAATGCCATCAATAAACACCCCTAATCTATGACAAAAGGTTATTTACATGTGTGGACAACCTCTCCAATAATTACCAACCACCATTTGACATATAACTAACAAAAAACCACCTTATTCTCATTATGACAAAATTGAAAACAAAAGTTTTTTATTTTTGTTAAAAATAGGTTTTTGGGGGACCTGAAACCCCTTACAATCTGAACAAAAAAAGATAAGACATTAAGCCCACCAAACTAAAAATGGACTAGAAACTAGCACGCTAAACCAAAAACAAGCACATAAAAATCCAAAAAATTAGAAACCAGCAACAGAAAACCTAAAACTACACCAGCACTAAAATAGGGGAACAACAAGACCTAGGCAAACTGCAAAAGAGTTTCGTCTACCTCTTTCTTAGCCTCAGACACCTTCTTGATGGCCGCATTAAAATTTGAGAGCTCCAGGATCCTATCATGGATCTTCTTCTTTTTAGCAGACTGAGTATGCTTCCCAGGACCGGCATCATCCGCATCATTTTTGTCATCTTCGAGCTTCATAGTCGGAGACAAATTGACAACAAAATTTTCTTGACAAATTTAGAAACATTTGTTTTGCAAAACTTGATGTAACTTGACTCAAAACTTAACATGAATCAAACATGAAAAATAGTCCAAATAGACCTTTTTAGATGACCCAAACACAAAACCAAATAAAATATGACCAAATAGCCTCATGGAGGCATGAACTCAAATAGGTCCTCCTATACAATACTCCTTGGGAAAAATGGACTCAATTACCATTGAGGACAATATTCGAGTAATGGATTCAAGTTTGTTCATGTCCTATTTTGATCTACAAGTGGTATCTCCATTTGGAAACCCCTTCCAATATGTCAAGTACTAAAAACATGCAGTTCCCCTTGTCTTTGACTGGTTCTTCTCTTGAAATTTTTGTTCTTCACTCGATGTATTGTAACATATAAAATAGAATGTTACCAAAATGTAAGGTGTTGGAAAGGGATAAGGTGGTTTGATTGCTAATTATTGTTTGATTTTCTTGGAGTATGTTGATTTCCTTAACCCTACCTTACATTTAATTAAATTATATTGACTGTGTATTACAATTGTGACTAAGGAGAAAATAAGATGCTCCTTTTGTATCCTCAAATGAACAAATGGAAGATCCAAGTTGATCAACCCCAAAGGAAGGGCTAATGCACAAATGAATCAACTATTTGGAAAAGAGAACAAAGAAGGGGATCTTAAATTCTGTTAATTGATTAAATGAATATGTTTAATTATAATAATTGAAAAGGATAGGAAGAAGAGAAAACCTTACAAAGTTGCAGATCACAGAATGTTGTTTTCTGAGGCCTGTAGACTATTTCTAAAAAATCTGACAGTTGATCCCAAACTGGAACACAGAGGCGAACAAAACCCAGAAATATTTTTCTGTTTCGATGTCATCTTATGAAAAAGGTTGACCTTGACCCATAAATGTCAACCCTGACCCAAGAATGTTGACCCTGACCTACACAGGTCCGACAGAGAATTTGTTCATGCCATCTGAAAGAAAGCTAAAAGGGGTATCTAGATCTAGTCTCAAATCTTCTATTTTGAACCTATACCTGCAATAAAAAGAGGATTTTTTGTTGTGGGGGAGGGGTTTGCCTTGGTCAAACCCCAGTTTTGGAATTAACCTCAAATGTATGTAATTGAAATTGCAGAAATAGACAAAGTAAATGCATAAATTCACCTTGCTTGTAAAAGTCCTTGTGGAGGATTTGAATCCTTCAATCCACAAGTATCTATGCACCAAATATGTAGAATGTAGAATGGTAGGGTGTCTTCAATCTCTTGCTTGTAGATCTCCAACACCAAGTCTTGAATGGGTTCTTGAATCTGAAATAGGCTTGGAAGAAGGTGGATGGAGAGATCACCAAAAGGGCACTATGTAGCTTGAATCCTTCAATGGATTCCAATGGATCTCCTTCATAAAAATGGATGCTTGAGTGGATGAATTCTTGCTTGAAATCTTGCTCCTTAGCTTTCTTGAATCTTCACTTGATAATGCTCTTCAATTGCTCAAGGATGCTTAGGCTTCAATAGAGGACTTAGAGAAAATGAGGGGAGAAAGGCTCCCTTTTATATAAAACTAGGACACAATCTTCTAAAGAGGCTGACATAGAATAATTAAATTTCTATTAAAGCCTTTACGCCTAGGAGAGGACCTATATTAAATATAATTTAGGAATCGATGCTTCGGAACCTGAAACAGTTGACCTGGAAGTGAGAAACACTTTTTGCAAAGATCGACATCAAAAAACTGTAAGACCCAGGGATCTGAACCCTGGGTCAAGGTCGAGGGCAACCTTGACCTAGGTCAGGTTTGAGGTTGACCTTGACCTAGGTTAGGGTCAAGGTCAACATAGACCTAAAAGTTCAACCCTGACCTTGAAGCTTAGAATCACCAGTCTGCAGTTTAGAATGTAGAAATCAGGCTAAACAAGAGTGGAAAGAAGGAAAAACTAGGGGGAAGCCATGTCAAGATCAAGAACCCATTCAAGGTGATTTTCATGACCCCAAATAACTCACTCACAAGGCTAAACAAGTCTAAAATGGAAGTGATTCCATTTTCTGACTATACAGTATTATCTTTTGCCTCTTCTACATTTGAGAATGTTGTCAAAGATGCTTTACTATCTACTACCACACCTCCTTGTGCCTTGTATTGCATTTTCTTTTTCTTCACTCCCATTTTATTCTTAAATGTATTCACCCTTTCTTTGCAACTTATTCTTAACCACTTCACTCGTATCTTTCATCTCTTTCATCTTTTATAGTGACCCCAAATCTCATAATTGTTTCTTTCTTAGGTACACTGCCTTGTGTTAGGAAATAAGTAGAATGGCTAACATCCCCTTTTGCAAAAAATTCAAGGAACACTTCTTTTATCTTCCTATAAACATACCTTTTAAGAAAATCTTGCATCTCAAGAATCAATTCATGCTTGACCTTCAACAAAAAAAATCTTGACACCAACTAAATATTATTTCCCTCCAAAGAAAACATTCTTCAAAACTACAGTACTGATACCTTCAAGTTTTGAAATAGCTACAAGGTTCATGTCCTTCTCTTCATTTACGTTTACAAAATATTTCCTACCTAGCAACATCACATTATGCTTGATCATTCGACCTTTATAGTATTCCTTCAATGATGTCAAAGTATAGAAGACTCCATCCTTTTCTATCGAGAATATGTGCTTCTTATCCCATCATACATTACATTCGTATAAAATTTCAAAGGCCTCCCTTGCATAAAATGACATACATCCATAGGCAATATGCCACAAATAGTTTTTTCCTTATACCCTATTATATTTAATTCCACCCATGTTGTTTCATTGACGAACACACATTGACCCTCATTCAACCAAGAAAATTTGTGAGTATCATGTGGTATCCTAGGCAACTTTAATTTATCAAACATCTCAATTTAATCCATGTGTTATATGTACTTCCTAAATCTATTAAAACTCTTCATACCTTGAACATGCATTTGCAAATGGTTTTGAAGAGTGTTCTCATTTGTGATCACTCATTTTCTTGCAATGCTTTGATGATAGTTCTCCTTACCATAAGTGATTAACCAACCTCTAGAGAAGCATGTTGTGATTGAAGGTTTACACTTTCATTATCCTCTTCTTGTACCAGTTGATTCCTTTTTTCTCCTCCATGTGAAGTAGATGATTATATTTCATTACATTGCCATGTTTGGTGTCCAAATTTATTATATTGATATAACCTTCCTTAGAATGCATTTCAGCCTCTTCCTTGTTCACCAAATCTTCCTCTAAAGCCTGTTCTACTTTCTTTTAATTCACCTCTCTAATAAAAAAAAATTCTTGGACATTTCTTCCATCTTCTTGGTTCTCATATGATTACCTTGGAGTAGAAAGTGAACTTCTTCCTCTAGTACTACTTCCTTTTCCTCTAGTTTATTTATCTTGCCTTCACTTTAAATTTTCTTCAGCCCTAAATGCCAATTGGAAACATTCTTCCACCATTCTTGGAAGAGCCATACTCAAGTCATCCTATATATTAAAGCTTAACCGATTTATCCACCTTTCTACTTTATCCACCTCATCCTCAACATGAGATTCCCTAATGGTTAGATAATAAAACTCCTTAGTATAATTGATGACATCCATATTATTTTTTTTAAGACTTTGAAGCTTCCTAAATATCTAAATTAAATAGTCTCCCGGTAGGATTTGAATCTTACTTTTAACCACCATTATGTCCCATGAATTTATCTTTGATTTCCCTCCTTCACTCTCTCCCCTTGTACATAATTCCACCAAGTTAAGGTAGCACCTTTCAACTTTGTTTTGACAAGCTTCACCCTGTAATATTCTGCTACCTCCTCAAACTTAAAGTAGTTATCAAGTGCATCAATCTAACCTAACACCTCTTCACCTTCCAACTTCCTACCATACATGGGAAATTACACATTCACCTTAGGAGTGTCTCCTTTGACAACTTTCACCATCTTAATCATTAGGGTCCCATTCGTCCTCATCCTCTTGGACTCTTTCTTGACAGTTTTCATCTTCACCCCCTTCCTCTTCCTCTTGGTCACTTTGGTCCCTAGCGATCACACCTCTCCTTTAATTTTGTTCAATTTCTAAAAGTATGGAAAACATAGCTTCATGATACTCGTTTACTTGTCTCATCTCCCTACCATGTTTTTATTTTAATTCACTCACATCTCTAGAAATCCCTTTAGGAGGCATATTGTTTCTCCTTCTCCTCAACCTTTCCCTCTTTCAGATAAAACCTATGCTCTGATAACAAATTATGAAGAGAAGGGGTGTAAAACTCCAAAAAAAGATTAAACAAGAAAAAATTTAATATCTTAACATTCACATGGTGAGTTTTCATTCATTAGGCCTCAGCCTCCTAGTAGTACTCCCTAACAGGTTTTTTCATCATAACTTCCTGGAAGTGGAACAACTTGTGTATTTTGGTCATAACTTTCAAATAAAAATTTATCTCCAACAAATAAAACTTGCTTCAAAAACCCATTTGTCCCCTTCACAATATCTCCAATTTCTAGGTGGGGTTATTTTGGAATAAAACCCTCTAAAATTGACTGGTAATGCTTCTCTTAAGCCCAATTAGGCCTTGTTTACAAAGTCACCATGTGATTTTTCCTTCCCCAAATCGCCAGTCTATACTTCAAGGCTTGAGACAGATCATAAGGGATTTGTTACAATATATTTCCCAATTGGAACATTGACAAACTCATCACCTATCTAAACGCTACCTAAAGCTATCAATTAAAGCCTAATACAATGAAATATTTGGCTAGGGAATCATCATTTTCACATCTAACACCATTCCCTGCTCTTGCAAGTTTTAAAAACATAAAAATCAACCTAAATTCCTGTATTACACTAATTTTTAGAATTTTCTAGTTGTGGAATAGGCTCCAAACCATTATTTTTTTGTTCAAACCCTCAAACCTAGGGTTTTCAGGTGGTGTTTAATAAATTATTTATAAATTCTTCAATCATAATGAAATTGAGTCAAACCACTTGGAAATGAAATTCAATTCACCCATCTATCAAAAAATATGTGTTTCATACCATGACAAGATTGTACATTGTTTTGAACTTTGCTACAACTGTGATAAAACAGTAAAAGTGTAGAAAAAAAAATTATAATGTATTTCTTATTCACTAAAGCACCATAAATCAACACCCCTCATTGATGGAAAAAATTTGTTTACATGTATGGCCAACCTCTCCAATATTCAGCAAGCACCATTTTAATTAAAAGTAACAAAAATGCCGCGTTTTGCTAACTATGACAAAATTGACAATAAAAGTTGCTTGACAACTGTAGCAGTTTGTTTTGCAAAAATTGACAACTTGAATCAAAACTTAATAACATGAATCAGAATATGAAAAATAGCCTGAATAGACCTTATTACATGATTCAAAAACAAAACCAAAGAAAATTTGACCAAATGTCATCATGAAGGCATGAACTCAACTAGATTCTCTTGCACCACTTAGAGGGGGGAAAACCATTGAAATGACTTTAAGTTGTATCTAGTGAAAGGGAAAGACATCATTAACTAGACTAAGATCTGAGGGAAATCTTGGCGACTAGAAAACATAAACAAAAACCAAATAACTTAGGATGTGGACTTTTAGGAATTATAGAGTCCACCTCAAGTCCTATGGCAATAATAGAGGAAATAGGGTCCCAAGATATAGGACCCAACCAAATCAATAATTTTGTATAAAAAACATAAATACATTCATTAATAATTTAATGTAATTTAGTAAAAATAACGATGGCACTCTTGAGCGCTGACTCTAGTGGGAGCCATGCAATGACTACTTTTAAAAATTAAGACATACATTACAGGGCTTCAAATGGAGGGTTTGGGCTTGTAGGTCGAACAAGGAGTTTTTCCTAAGTCAAATTCTTGAATAAAATTCATATCCTATTGGCTACTAGGTGAACCCACAATAGTGTGTTATAGTTTTTTGGAGGAAGCAATTCCTTATGAAATTTGCAAAGAAGACAAATTTAGAAAGTAGGGACTTTTGATAGAAAGAACTTTTTATCAAAATTCCTTGATTGAGGGCAATTCTAGTCAAGTACTTTCGATAGAAATTAGTTTCGATCGAAACTACTTTCTATTGAAAGTCTCTAATTAGAGGCCATTAATAGAGGTTGACACAAGTCTAAAGTTTTCATGGCTTTGGGGCTGAAACTCTGGGCTCAAATGGAAGAATAAGGAGATGTTTTTTTGCACTGCACAAGTACTCTTAACGAGCTTTCTAACTAATATAGATTTGAGAATTTTTGCATTAATTAGTCCTATGTTTTTTAAAGTGCATCGAATGTAGGTTTTTAATCAAATATAAAGATCCAAGTTTGATGTTCAATGAAAAATAGTAGAAAAGAGAATTCTTTTTTTGAAAAATAATAGTGTGCTCCTTCTTCAAGTCTTTGAGGGAGAAAAAAACCCATTCAAATGAATTCAAAAAAAAAGAAAAAAAAATATTTAGAATTTAGATAGAAAATCCTAAAATACTCTAGTTTACTTTGTCTTCTGATTTCAAATGGTTTAATGGAAATATGCATCCAAATCAGAAAAATTATCATCAAAAATATAGAGTTCAGTATCCGTTCAGGCAAACAAGTGTAACCCACTATTGTGGGTTCACACTACTTCTTTTCCAAACAATATCCCAATCATTTGGGTTCCCTTCAATCTAGATCCATAGGGTAATAGAGGAAAATCCACTTTCTATAATAGGGATTTCAGAAACCATAGAGGTAATGGGAAAATCGAGGGAAAATACCAAGCTCACAATCATAGAATGCAACATCTCCCACAAGCTAATGGTATTAAAAGATGGGTTAAAAATATTCTACATAACCTCCAGAAGAGAATATGTGCTCCAGTACTAACAAAGAATAATTGTCCTTCACAGGAATTGTGAAGAACAATTATTTGGACAAAAATCTTAAACAAGAAATTTTAGAACTATGTTCAAGGGTTTTGATTGGTAATCTCTTTCAATTATCCCCTTATCAAGATGCATTATCACAATGGGTTTTCTGTAATTGGGAGTGTGTGATTGAGGTTTTTAATATTGACAAGGGAAATGACTCTTTTATAGTAGTTTTATCACATTCCTCATATAGAGATGTTGTTAATGTAGGGAAAAAATTGGTTCATGGATAGCATTAGGTTATTCATGAAAAACTTAACTCGATCATTTTTCTCTGCATATTTCTCCCCTCGGTTCTTTCCTCTTTGGGTTAAATTCCCCTCCGTCCCTTTAGATTATCATGGAGTAGATATCATTAAGTTAATAGAAATCTAAATGGGAATTTCCCTGGGTCATAATTTTTTTTCATTTGATAATTCCCAATTTTTATTTTAGCTTTGTGTCATTTTTGATGTTCACAAACTTCTCCCTCTTTCTTTGAAATTTTTTTTTAAATATGGTTTGTGGGATCAAAACTTGACTATTGAGGATTCATAGGTGGTTAATTCGATGATGGATACTTTAGGCCATTTTACCTCACTTTACAATAATTGTAAAGGAAAATTTATTCATCTCTACAAAGATCCATCCACAAAGGGAAACATTTGTTCTCTTAAAGGCCCTTAACCAAGTGTTAATGATGGAAATATATAGACTAATCACATTAATCCAATTCCATATATCAATTTATTTGCAACCTAGCCTAAAGATGATCTACACAATGCCACTTGTCCCCCTTAGGACCCAGATTTGTAATCTCCTAGTATTGAAGATATAATAGAACTTGCTAGGAGTAACATTCAAGTAGATGGACATACCCAACCTCAAAATGTTAAGACCTTGAAGAAGATGAACTCTTCTATGAATGATTATGTAATTGATGTTGTAAATCTGTAGGGATTCCTCCATGTGAACTACAAGGAAGACAATATTTCTAAGAATCAAGAGCCAAATGACCTTCCTCATAAAATCTCATTTCAAGGGGACATACCTTACAAAGATCTTTTAGTTTTCCTTTATTTGGGAAATCTTTTTTTTTAACATCCCCATTTATTTTCTACAAACATATCACCTCCCACCATCCTCAGTAGTAGGGCACTTGCAATATCTCCTTCCCAAACACCTTTGTATCATGAAGGAAAATATTTATCATTCCATTCAGCTAGCTATTATCAAGAATACCCTTACCCTCCTCCTTAGTGCCAAAAAATAAGAAATAATTTTTTTAAATCATATTCCAATCTTTTACTAGCAGATATATCTCCCCAATGTCCTCTTCTAGCAAGGAAATATTTGGATTCCAAATTGAAACTAGGTCACATTATAATATAAAAAAAAGGATTTATGACATGACTAAAGAAGATTTTGATAGATTTTATTCATTAGGGAATTATGAAAATTTGGTAGGATCTCTTGTCATTCAACTTCCCAACTAAAAAAATCTCACAAATTATTGAGGAATAACTCCTGCTTTCAAAGCATGATCTATACCAAGCAAAAATATCATCCCAATCAACATTTTCTATTTATTCTTAGAAGATGTCTATATCTCAATCACAATCTAAGAAACCTTTAAAATCCCCATGTTTATAAAAAAAGTAGAGTGACCACCCACCTTAAAGTAAAATAAAAAGTAAAGAGGAAATTGCTATGGGAATTCAAAGTACTCAAGATTTATCTATCAAATAAAGGAATTCAAAGGTACGACTTCAATTCTAATTATGAATCAAATATAAAAATTAAGGAAAGCTAGTTTCTCTCCTAGGTCCCAATGAAACTCTTGTCTTGGAATGTTAGGGGTATTAATGTCCCCAACAAAAGGCGCTTTATAAAAATGCAAGAAGATAGCGGTTGTGATACTAATCAAGGAGACTAAGTTAACTCCATATAATTCCAAAGATTTTTTTAGAAAGTAGCATCTTTGGTCATCTTTTCAATCCCCATCTATTGGAGTTTTACGTTGATTAAAAATTCTATGGAGGAAATCAACGGTTGAAGTTTTTCTAATCACTTCCTTGATGCAAACTAGCTTCTGGTTAAGGTGCCCTTACTTTAGCTCTCTTTTTTATCCTGACTATTTATGAGCCTACTTCAAATATAAGTAAGAAATTCTAATGAATAACTCTATCCCAAGTTTTGGACTCCTTAGGAGAAGAGAAGATCATTATTGCAAGGGGTTTCAATACAATTTTTTCTTTGGAGGATAATAAGGAGGTTTATTCCCTCCCCTTTAAACTTTTGAATATTTTAGAGACTTTGTGAAATAGAATGGTCTCTTTGATTGTTTCCCTTCAAATGGTTCAGTAACTTGGACAAAGAGGCACAAAGGTTTCCTTCATATAGCAGCAAGATGGAACAGTTTTTTCTTAAACCCAAAATGGATTGTGAGTAAGGGGTGTTGCAATTATTAGATTCTTAATTATACTAGGTCTCATCATTTTCCTCTACAATTATATATCCCTTCATCGTCTATCATGAAAAGGTCTATGCCACATTTTAAATTTGAATGAATGTGGCTTAGGAACTCATTATTCCTTCCCCTCCTTAAAACATGGTGGCAATAATCTCCTTTTTTGCAGTGTTCAAGGTTGTATCAACTTTCAAAGAGACTTTAGTGTTTGAAAAAAAAATTTAAGGAATAAAATCATTCATCTTTCAAGAACATTCTCAAAGAAAAAGAACAACTAGACGATTAGCTGAATTTTATTAATCAATCCATTACTCAGCATGGTTTATCAGCATAAACTTATGATCATCAAACCAATTTACAAAATAATCAAATTGAAATATTAGCACGGGAATAAATTTATTACAGACAAAGATCTTGAGAAATTTGGCTCAAAGAAGCTGATCATAATAAAAAATTCTTTCATGCACTAGCTAATGTTAAGAATCAGAGTGAGACAATCTTTCAAATCCAAGATAAATTAAACACCATTTTAATTGGTGAGAAGCTTATTTAGGTAGAAAAAGTTACTTTTTTCTCCTAGCTATTATTAACATATAGTAGATGTAGTAATTTGAATAAGTTAACAATCTTTTGGAATACTGAAGCACACGTGTCAGAAATAATTATATTAGAAGTTAGGCATGAATGATACATTTATATCGCAAGTGGACAGGGAATTGAATTGGAAATTCAATTTGAGAAAGTGGGAACTCATTACAATTAGATGCAAACTAACAGAATATAGAATTGGTGACAACATACTGGAAATGAGCTGTAGAATATTCTACTGTGAATTAAAAATATTAGTTCAATTTATATTATATTTTTTTCCACATTACAACAGATACTTTTCTTCTTTTCATATAAGTTTTTTTGGTTTCTTGCTTTCAAAATTACGTGGACGCACATGGAAATCCTCTTACAGTTGTGCATATCTTATCAGGCTTATCCACATTTAATTTAGTCTTGGGGTTATAGTATGAAACAAATGGAAATGAAAATAGTATAGTAGATAAACTAGCACTGATTATTATATATTTGTATTCAGAAAAATAATTAAATATTTGAAATAATTTTATAAAAAATCTTTAAAAATATCAAAACCAGAAAACAGAAATTGAAAAGAGCACAAACATATTTGGAAATGTTCGAATGAATTAGCTTTTAGGTAGAATGCAATCTTTAAGCAGGTATGATGAAAATGATAGAAAATTATAAATATAAAAAGATTTAATTGTCATTTTTTTAATATGAAGTTTTCAGTCTTTCTTTCTATTACATAATTCAGCTTTGACGATTAGCTTGTCATGCACCAAATGTAAAATAATATATTTTAAAAAAGTTTTGAGCTCCCATTTGTTAAGAAGACCACGTATTATGAATTTTATAGATTGTCATGCAGCGTCACGATTTGTGGTTGGATTGCTTAAACTTTCTTAATATTTTCCTATTATCAAAGAGAGCATCTCAATAATAGGACTAGTTGTTCAGATATATTTTTCTTATTAGACTGCGATATGTAAGGCCTGAAAATAACAAAATAGTTTATTGTCTTGCTTGCCATGAGAATGATAAAATAAGGACAGTTTTTTCCTTTTTGTTAAACTAACTATGATTTTTCATTGTGTTTTATCTTCTTAGGTGTTGTCTTAACACGAGGAGAGAAAAATAGGTAGAGAACGTGGAAAACGTGTTGCTAAAATGTTGTTAATTTCAAAATATATTAGCCTAGGTCATCACTAGTTTCACATCTAACATCATCCCCTGCTCCTTAAAATTTCAAAATTATAAAATACATCCTAAATTCCTCCATTCCACCATTTTTCATATTTTTCTACAAATGGAATGCGCTCCAAACCATTATTTTTTGTTCAAACCCTCTAACCTAGGATTTTCAGTAAATTCATTATAACTTCTTCAAATCTTAATGAAATTAAGTCAAACCACTTGAAAATGAAATGAGATTCACAACTCTATCAAATAATATGAGGTTGATACCATTAGAAAACGATACATGGCCTTACTAATCGCTGCAACTGCGATAGAACAATAAAAGTATGAGGTTTTCCAACTGGGAATTCAATCTCAGATGAGGATTGCAACGAGCAATTACAGGTGTAACTCAGCCTTTAATGATTAAGATGGCAATGCACCAAGTCTGGAATATTTAAAAATAATAATTCTCAGCTCTGATTTGTTAAGAAGACCACGTTTAAACTATGGATATAATGTGCGTGAAATGCAAGGGCATTATCCTATTTGAAATTTTATAGATTGGGATGCAGTGGCTGAGACGATCTGTGCTTGGATTGCTTAATGTTGCACAAAGGCCAAAATGTTTTTGCGGATGGAAATGAAGTATATATGAGGGTCATTTTAAGCTCTGGCCAACCTATTTTGCTGTGGGTTTTAATAGATGAGAGCATGTGAATAATAAGGCAGTTGGACAGAATATTTATTTTTCTTATTAGACTGCGATCTGTAAGGCGTGAAAATCAAATTATGTGGACGCGGAGTTTATAAAATAAGGACAGTTTGGTCTTCGGCTTATTAAAGACTATCTTGCGTTTCTATAAGTGCGTAAGGACAAAAAAATAGGTGGATAGTGGGGAAAACGTGGTTCCTTTAATGTTGTTTATTTTCAATATAATGTTTGGTTGGTAATACTTTAAATTATTTACACTCATTTCATTTTCCAAGGCATATATATTGATCATATCAATGAAGTTCTTATCAACAGCCCACTTTAAAAAAAAAAAATAGTAGTTAGTATAAAAATGACTAATTTGTGTAAGGAAATTGGTTGGATTTTAGCTTGTTAGGAGCACCTCAATCCAGATTACAATAGATACCTTCCTTCTTTTCATATAAGTTTTTTTTAGTTTCTTTCTTTCAAAATTACGTGGACGCACATGGAAATCCTCTTACAGTTGTGCATATCTTATCAGGCTTATCCACATTTAAATTAGTCTTGGGGTTATTGTATGAAACATATGTCAATTAAAATAGTATAGTAGATAAACTAACATTGATTATTATATATTTATATTCAGAAATATAATTAAATATTGCAAATAATTGTATAAAAAATCTTTAAAAATATCAAAACTATAACATATCTGCAAATGTTTGAATGAAATATCCTTTAGCTAGAATACAATCTTTAATCTTTAAGCAGGCATGGTGAAAATGATAGAAAATTATAAATATAAAAATAGTTATTTGCCATTTTTTTAATATGAAGTTTTCAGTCTTTCTTTTTATTACAACTTATTTTCAATTATTAAGCACAACTTTCTAGATTTTCCATTTGCATGAGTTATTTGTAAGCATAAACAGCCGACTGAGAACATGGGATAATTCAGCTTTGACGATTAGCTTGTCATGCACCAAATGTAAAATAATATATTTTTTAAAAGTTCTGACCTCCCATTTGTTAAGAAGACCATGTTTAAACTATGGATCTCTTGTGCCAGAAATGCGATGGAAAAAACAAATGCTTTATCGTCTTTTGAATTTTCTAGATTGTCATGCAGCAGTTGAGAACGATTTGTGGTTAGACTATTTAATCTTACTTAATCATTTCCTATTATCAAAGATAGCATCTCAATAATAGGACCAGTTGTTTAGATATATTTTTCTTATTAGACTACGATATGTAAGGTGTGAAAATAACAAAATAGTTTATTGTCTTGCTTTCCATGAGAATGATAAAACAAGGACAATTTTGTCCTTTTTGTTAAACTAACTATGATTTTTCATTGTGTTTTATCAACTTAGATGTTGTCTTAACATGAGGAGAATAAAATAGGTAGAGAGTGGGCAAAACGTGTTGCTAAAATGTTGTTTATTTCAAAATATATTAGCCTAGGTCATCACTAGTTTCACATCTAACATCATCTCCTACTCCTGAAAGTTTCAAAAATATAAAATACATCCTAAATTCCTCCATTCCACCATTTTTCATATTTTCTACCAGTGGAATGGGCTCCAAACCATTATTTTTTTGTTCAAACCCTCAGACCTAGGGTTTTCAGTATATTCTTTATAACTTCTTCAAATCTTAATGAAATTGAGTCAAACCACTTGAAAATGAAATTAGATTCACAATTCTATCAAATAATATGAGGTTGATACCATTACAAGACAATACATGGCCTTACTAATCATTGCAACTACAATAGAACAGTATAAGTGCGAGAAAATAGAGTATATGATATTGCTTATTCATCAAAATGCCATCAATCAACACCCCTGATCTATGAAAAAAAGTTATTTATATGTGTGGACAACCACTCCAACAATTACCAACCACCATTTGAATTATAACTAACAAAGAACCACCTTATTCTCATTATGACAATATTGACAACATAAGTTTTTTATTTCTGGTAAAAATAGGTTTTAGGGGGACCCGAAACCCCTTACAATCTGAACAAAAAAAGATAAGACATTAAGCCCACCTAACTAATATAAGACTGGAAACTACCATGCTAAACCCAAAACCAACACACAAAAACCAAAAATACCAAAAACCAGCAACAACACCCAGCAATAAAAAACATATAACTAAACCAACATTGAAATAAGGGACCAACAAGACCTAGGCAAACTCTAGAAGAGTTTCGTCCACCTCTTTCTTTGCCTCAGACACCTTCTTGATGGCCGCATTAAAATCTAAGAGCTCCAGGATCTTATCATGAATCTTCTTCTTTTTAGTAGACCGAGTATGCTTGCCAGGACCCGCATCACCCACATCATTTTTTTCATCTTCAGGCTTCATAATCAGAGACAAATTGACAATAAAAGTTTCTTGACAACTTCAACAACATTTGTTTTACAAAACTTGACAACTTGACTCAAAACTTAACATGAATCAAACATGAAAAATAGTCTAAATTGACCTTGTTAGATGACCCAAACACAAAACAAAATAAAATTTGACCAAATGGCCTCATGGAGGCATGAACTCAACTAGGTACTTCTACACCATACTCCCTGGGAAAAATGGACTCAATTACCATTGACGAAAATGTTCCAGTAATGGATTCAAGTTTTTTCATGTCCTATTTTTACCTAAAAGTGGTATCTCCATTTTGAAACCCCTTCCAACAAGTCAAATACTAAAAATGTGTAGTGCCCCTTGCCTTTGACTGGTTCTTCACTTGAAATTGTTGTTCTTCACTTGATGTATGATCTTTCGCCTCTGCTACATTTGAGAATGTTGTGAAAGATGCTTTTCTATCTGCTACCACACCTCCTTATGCCTTGTAATGCATTTCCTTTTTCTTTACTCCCATCGTAATCTTTAATGTATTCACCCTTTCTTTGCAACTTATTCTTAACCACGTCACTCTTATCCTTCATCTCTTTCATCTTTTATAGTGATCCCATATCTCATAATTATTTATTTCTTAGGTGCATTGACCTCTATTAAGAAATAAGTAGAATGGATAACATCCCCTTGTACAAAAAATTCATTGAACACTTCTTTTATCTTCCTATAAACATACCTTTTAAGAAAATCTTGCATCCCAAAAATCAATTCATGCTGGACCTTCAACAAAACAATTCTTGACACCAACTCAATATTATTTCCCTCCAAAAAAATCATTCTTCAAAACTACTGTATTGATACCTTCAAGTTTTGAAATAGCTACAAGGTTCATGTCCTTCTCTTCATTTATGTTTACAAAATATTTCCAACCTACCAACATCACATTATGCTTGATCATTCGACCTTCAAATCTTCCGTCAATGACGTCAAAGTTTAGAAGACTCCATGATTTTATATCGAGCATATGTGCTTCTTATCCCATCATACATTACATGCCTATCAAATTTCAAAGGCCTCCCTTGCAGAAAATGACATACATCCATAGGCAATATGTCACAAACAGAGCTTTCCTTATACCCTCCTATATTGAATTCCACTCAATTTTTTTCATTGACGAACACACATTGACCCTCATTCAACCAAGAAACTTTGTAAGGAGTATCATGTGGTATCCTAGATAGCTTTAATTTATCAACCATCTCAATTTAATCCATTTTTTATATGTACTTCCTAAATCTATTACAACTCTTCATACCCTGCCCATACACTTGCAATTTGTTTTGAAGAGTTTTCTCATTTGTGATCACTCCTTTTCTTTCAATGATTTGATGAGAGTTCTCCTTACCATAAGTGATTCATCAACCTCTCGAGAAGCATGTTGTGATTGAAGGCTTACACTTTCATTATCCTCTTCTTGTACCAATTCATTTCTTCTTTCTCCTCCATGTGAAGTAGATGATTATCCTTCATTACATTGCCATGTTTGGTGTCCAAAATTATTGCATTGATATAACTTTCCTTAGAATGTGTTTGAGCCTCTTTCTTGTTCACCAAATCCTCCTCTTAAGCCTGATCTACCTCCTTTTAATTCACCTCTCTAATCAAAAATTTGTTCTTGGACATTTCTTCCATCTTCTTGGTTCTCATATGATTGCCTTGTAGTAGAAAGTGAACCTCTTCCTCTAGTACTACTTCATTTTCCCCTAGTTTTTTTATCTTGCCTTCACTTTAACTTTTCTTCGGCCCTAAATGCCAATTGGAAACATTATTCAACCATTCTTGGAAGAGTCATACTCAACTCATCTTGTATATTAAACCTTAACCCATTTATGCACCTTTCTACTTTATCCACCTCATCCTCAACATGAGCTTCCCTAACGGTTAGCTATTAAAACTCCTCAGTATAATCCATGACATCCATTTTCTTTTGTTTAAGACTTTGAAGCTTCCTAAATATCTAAATTTCATAGTCTCCTTGTAGGAGTTGAATCTTACTTTTAACCACCTTTATCTCCCATGAATTTATCTTTGATTTCCCTTCTTCACTCTTTCCCCTTGTACATAATTCCACCAAGTTAAGGTAGCACCTTTAAAGTTTGTTTTGGAAGACTTCACCCTATAATATTCTGCTACCTCCTCAAACTCAAATTAGTTATCAATTTCATATATCTAACCTAACACCTCTTCACCGTCCAAATTCCCACCATACATGGGAAATTACACATTCACCTTAGGAGTGTCTCCTTTGACAACTTTCACCATCTTACTCATTAGGGTCACATTCGTCCTCATCCTCTTGGACTCTTTCTTGAGATTTTTCATCCTCACCCCCTTCCTCTTCCTCTTGGTCACTTTGATCCCTAACGACCACACCTCTCCTTTAATTTTGTTCAATTTCTCAAAGTATGGCAAACATAGCTTCATGATACTCATTTACTTGTCTCATCTCCCTAACATATTTTTCTTTTAATTCACTCACATCTCTAGAAATCCCTTTAGGAGGCATCTTGTTTCTCCTTCTCCTCAACCTTTCCCTATTTCAGATAAAACCTATGCCCTGATACCAAATTATATAGAGAAGGGGTGTACAACTCCAAAAAAAAATCTTAAACAAGAAAAAATTTAATCTCATAACATTCACTTGGTGGGTTTTTATTCATTAGGCCTAAGCCTCCTAGTAGTACTCCCTAACATGTTTTTTCATCATAACCTCCTATAAAAACCTCATAACCACAATAAAAAAACATTTTTAGTACCTCTTTCGGCATTATTTAACGTATCCCATAATTAGGTATTTTTGGTTTGGAATAGAAAAGTCAAAAATTTATTATCCTACTCTTTTAGGCCTAGAAGTGGAATAACTTGTGTATTTTGGTCATAACTTTCAAATAAAAACTTATCTCCAATGAATAAAACTTTCTTCAAACACCCATTTGTCCCCCTCACAATATATCCAATTTTTAGGTGGGGTTATTTTGGAATAAAACACTCTAAAATTGACTTGTAATAATTCTCTTAAGCCCAATTACGCCTTGTTTACAAAGTCACCATGTGATTTTTCCTTCCCTAACTCGCCAATCTTCACTTCAAGGCTTGAGATAGATCATAAGGGATTTGTTACAATATTTTTTCCCAATTGGAACATCGACAAACTCATCACCTATCTAAATGCTACCTATAAATATCAATTCAAGCCTAACACAATAAAATATTATGCTAGGGAATCATCAATTTCACATCTAACACCATTTCCTGCTCTTGCAAGTTTTAAAAACATAAAAAACAACCTAAACTCCTGCATTACACTAATATTTAGATTTTTCCACTAGTGGAATGGGCTCCAAACCATTATTTTTCTGTTCAAACCCTCAAACCTAGGGTTTTCAAGCGGTGTTCAATAAATTATTTATAAATTCTTCAATTTTAATGAAATTGAGTCAAACCACTTGGAAATGAAATTCAATTCACCCGTCTATCAAAAAATATGTGTTTCATACCATGTGAAGATTGTACGTTGTTGTAAACTTTGCTACAAGTGTGATAAAAAAGTGAAAGTGTATAAAAAAAAAGTATAATGTATTTCTTATTCATTAAAGCACAATCAATCAACACCCTTGATCGATGGGAAAAAATTGTTTACATGTACAGCCAACCTCTCCAATAGTCAGCAAGCACCATTTTAATTAAAAGTAACAAAAAAATTGTGTTTTGCTAATTATGACAAAATTGACAATAAAAGTTGCTTGACAACTATAGCAGATTGTTTTGCAAAAATTGACAACTTGACTTAAAACTTAATAACATGAATAAGAATATGACAAATGGTCTGAATAGACCTTATTACATGATTCAAAAACAAAACCAAAGAAAATTTGACCAAATGGTGTCATGAAGGCATGAAATCAACTAAATGCTCTTGCACCACTTAGAGGGGAGGAAAAACCATTGAAATGACTTTAAGTTGTATCTAGTGAAAGGGAAAGACATCATTAACTAGACAAAGATCTGATGAAAATCTAGGCAACTGGGAAACATAAACAAAAAACAAATAACTTAGGATGTGGACTTTTAGGAACAATAGAGTCCACCTCAAGTCCCATGGGAATAATAGAAGATATAGTGTCCCAAGATATAGGACCCAACCAAATCAATAATTTTTTATAAAAACCATAAATACATTCATTAATAATTTAGTGTATTTGTAAAAATAATGATGGCACTCTTGAGCGCTGACTCTAGTGGGATCCATGTAATGAATACTTTTAAAAATTATGACATACGTTATAGGGCTTCAAATGGAGCGTTTGGGCTTGCAGGTCGATTGAGGAGTTTTTCCTAAGTCAGATTCTTTAATAACATTCATATCCTATTGGCTACTAGGTGAACCCACAATAGTGGGTTATACTTTTTCAGAGGAAGCAATTCCTCCTGAAATTTGCAAAGCACACATATTTAGAAACTACTTTCATTAGAAAGTATGGATTTGTTATAGAAAGTACTTTCTATCAAAAGCCCTTGATTGAGCGCAATTCCCATCAAGTACTTTCGATAGAAAGTAGTTTCGATCGAAACTAATTTCTATCAAAATTAGTTTCTATCAAAAGTCTTTAATTAGAGGCCATTTGTAGAGGTTGACACAAGTCTAAAGTTTTCATGGCTTTGGGGTTCAAACTTAGGACTCGAATTGAAGAATAAGGAGATGTCTTTTTGCAACGCACAAGTATTTTGAACGAGATTTGTAACGAATTTAGATTTGACAATTTTTTAATTAATTAGGCCTATGTTTTTTAACATGCATCGAATGTAGGTTTTTAATCAAATATAGAGCTCCAAGTTTGATGTTCAATGAAAAATAGTAGAAAAGAGAATTTTTTTTTGAAAAATAATAGTGTGCTCCGTCTTCAAGTATAATTTCTATAAAAAAAATTTGAATTTTGATAAATACACAACAAGTTATAAGCTATGTAGTCAATGTATTTCAAAATTATGATTTACTAAACTTCAAATGTTCATAAAATATGCAATAATACGTCAAACAAATTGAATGCCCTCTGTATGGATGTTACAAAACTAAATTTGAAAGAAGCACATTTATATCTATTTTAGAAAATAGTTATGCTCTATGAAGTCAATGTAACTCTTTGAAAATGATATTTTTAGCAACATAGTAGTTTTCGTGGGAGAAAAATACCCATTCAAATCAATTCAATATATATATATATATATATATAT
>MU227116.1:102501-127585 GCA_018584345.1 Thuja plicata | reverse complement strand
ATAGTAGCTACTTTGGTTATTTCTGTTTAAGTAGAACTGTTACGTATGTTTTTGATAGAGGCAAAACTATAAACTCCTGTGCTAACAGTCATATCTGCTTCAAGCTTTGGCTAGTGCCATTAACCTGATGTTAATGTGCTTCTAGTCCCCTGTTCCATGGGCCAGCACCCTCTTGCTGCTTTTATCTATCAAAAACATTAATTTATGAATTTTTAGACTATATTTATGTTGTATCTACAGTCTTCTTTTCCTTATCTTTAAAGGTGAATGGTGACTTTACATGATGGAAAAAAATGGTCTCACTAACTAATTTGCATTATCATTTATAGGTTGAAGTAATTGTAAAAGAGAGAGAAATAATATATTACATATATATGAGAAAAAAATAGATTAGAGTTTATATTCACATTGGTCATAGGTATGAATTAATTTAGGTATGAAACTTTAATTTTATTTTCGCAAAATAAGGATAATCCATGTAGCTAGAGGTTATAGGGATTGAATAAGTGAAACACAGAAAAATTTAAATAATAAGTTTAGACTTGAAGTTGTATGCTATAACTATGTATTGAAGTGGTGGCATTCGAAGGATGTCAAAACATAACATTATCTATTTCTATAAAAATAAAATAAAAAATCAAGCTAATTATGAAAATGTCTCTAAAATATTAAAAAAAAAAGGTTTCCTGTCCTTTCAAAAACTGTTTTTACTTAATCAGAAATCTCTAGCTTAAAAATAATGTGAACATCTATTATTAGATGACAACTAAATTTACAATTATAAATAGTTTTATCCTTAAAAAATAATTAATATTGCAGTAATATGTAAAAGAAAAAAGAATCTTTAACAAATTAATTGTTTTAACTTGCCGAGAGTAGTCTTATACGAATGCAATCTACACGGTTTTAAATTTGTCTATTCGACCCACATTAAAAACGTGAACTTGCCTCTGAGAGAACTCTGCAAGACTATTAATAGAGCAAGAGAGATTAAGAAAATCCAATGTAATCGTTGTTTATCAGATCCAAAACATTGGAGTTGAAGAAGTGAGTAATTCAAGGAAAAAAATTAAATGGATTCATTGAGAGTATTGGGCAGCAAGAAATTGCTTTTAGAGAAGAATGCTCATGTAGGTAGCCATAGATTTATTTCCGCCAATTTAGCTATACCATTATTAGGGATTGTTAAAACAAAGCAGATTGGTTTTTCTTCTGTCCCCTCATTGCGGAGAGGGGTTTTGAGATGTAGGAAAGTTGCTACAAAACTTACTTCCAAAACAAGAATTGCTCAACCTGAGATAGCCGGAGAAGAGCGCCTGAAGGAATATGAAATTAATGGTGAAGTAGTACTGCTGAAGGTGGCTTTTCTCAACCTTACAGACTACCGTGCAACAGTGGCTGACGGAGTGTCTGAATTGATGGGAAGAAAAGTTTCTCTTCAGCTTGTGAGCAGCGACCAAATTGATCCCGGTATTCAATACTCTGTGGAACTGCTTTTAAATTAAAAGATGAAAATTTCTATAGAATGTTTCTTACTTCACTTCTCTGCATCCAATTCTAATTTCATATTTTACATTTTATATCTATGCATCATCATAGATATCCATAAAATGTTTTTTTCAGGCCATGAAAACTGAATGTTCAAATATATATATATATTGATGAGGGATTTGTTGTGTGTAGAAACGGGATTGGGAAAAACTGTTGGGCAGCCTTCTTATTTAAAGTGGAATCCGTGGGACGGGCCCATTGCAAGTGAGACACGCTGCACGATCAAATTTAAATGGAACTCTGCGCTTGGTTTTCCCGGTGCATTTGTTATAAAAAGTATGCACAGCCGAGAGTTCTTTCTGAAATCACTCACCATATCCATCCCAGGTCTGGGGGAAGTTCGTTTTCAATGTAATTCATGGATAACCCCTTTTTCGCTCAACCCTAATGACCGCGTTTTCTTCGCCAATAAGGTGCTTCTTAGGTTTCATATCATAAACAATTCCTTTTCAATATTTAACCTGGGTAATCCACGGGCATAGGACTGACATAAATGTGTTTTATCAGAGCTTTCTGCCGGGGGAAACGCCAGTGGGTTTGAGGAAATTCAGGGATTTAGATTTGATATCCCTGCGAGGAGACGGAAGCGGAGAAAGGAAGGTGTCTGATCACATCTATGATTATGATGTTTACAACGATATTGGGCAGCCGGAAAAAGATCCAAAGCTACGGAGAGAAGTACTGGGTGGATCGCAAGAGCTCCCTTACCCTAGAAGATGCAGAACTGGTCGTCCACGCGTTAAAAACGGTATATGTTCAATCATTTATTGTTACAACGTGTTTATAAATATGCTTAAGGGTAACCTAATATTTCCTTGATAATCTTTTGCAGCACCGGAATTTGAGACCCGAACAAGCTCGATCTTTATTCCGCCGGACGAACGGTTTCCCTACACAGACTTTTCCGACTTCGGAGCTCACATAATCTCGGCAGTTGCTAACGCGATAGTTCCCACACTCTCTAATCTATTTGACTACGCCTTCGAATCCTTCGACGAAGTCAGTGAGCTTTACAAACGGGGATTGAATACTGCCAATAATTCTCGCCGGAAACTCCACCAAGTTAATAACCCGGTTTTTTTTATCCACAGACTCCTCGAGAATGATCTTCCGCTCGTAAATTTCAATCGTCCACAAGTTGTTGAAGGTAAGATTGACATACACGCATTAGTTCTAATTTCGATTGAATTGTCTGACTGTGTAGAAATGAAAATGCACTACTGTCGTGTGTTACAGGTGATGAGCTTGCATGGAGAAGCGACGAGGAATTCGCACGCCAAACACTTGCAGGCATGAATCCAATAGTGATTCAATGCCTAGAGGTAACCCAAATTCTCAAATTCCAAAATTCCTCCCTTTTGTCGTTCTTTCTTATCTCATATAGCATACAATTTGCGGTTTTGTCGACAGAATTTTCCTCCTTACAGCAGCCTAGATGAAAAGTTGTACGGCCCACAGAAGAGCGCCATCACAGCCCAACACATAGAAAAGAACCTTGAAGGCCTTTCCGTGGATCAGGTAATTTCTCTCCTCAAAAGATTGATCTCGTTTTCTCTTTGTTATAAAAATCTAATGAAATTAAGTGAAAAAATTACAGGCTGCTGCATTGAAAAGGTTGTTTGTTGTGGATTACTATGATGCTTATATCCCCTACATCGAGCGCATCAATAAGCTTTCCAAAGATGTTAAAGCATATGCAAGCCGAACAGTTTTTTTCCTCGCAAAGGAAGGAATCCTAAAGCCAGTGGCCATAGAGCTGTGCTTGCCACCAAGTGATGAGAAAGCAGCTGAAAGAAAGGTTTTTACACCAGGCGAATTTGGGACAGAAGAAGGAGCAGTATGGCAGCTGGCCAAAGCCCATGCTAGAGTCAACGATGCAGGTTACCATCAGCTAATCAGCCACTGGTAAGTTCTCACCCATTTCTATTCATTAAACATTTCAAGGACAATTTAGGCCTTAGAAAAATCACTGGAACTTAGGCAAACTTTTGTTTTGTAAATGATTGCAGGCTGAGAACTCATTGTATCACCGAGCCTTTCATTATAGCTACCCACAGACAACTAAGCAAAATGCACCCAGTGTACAAATTATTGATCCCTCATTTCCTGGATACTATGGACATCAATCAAGCTGCCCGTCAGAGCTTGATAAATGCATCAGGTATTATTGAACAAGGCTTTACCCCTGGCAGATATTGCATGGAACTGTCATCTAAAGCCTACAAACAATGGAAGTTCAATGAGCAAGGGTTAGAGGCCGACCTACTTAAAAGGTAAGTGATAAAATAATTTCATTGCTCACTGTAAGATTTGGCTTTTACCTAATTTAATTTATAGTCCTGCTTAAACTGATTTCTTTTTCATTTACCATGGACCGCATAGGGGAATGGCAGTCCGGGATTCAAAAGCACCAAATGGTTTGAAGCTTGTGATCGAGGACTACCCATATGCTGTAGACGGCATTGAAATATGGTTTGGCTTAAAGCAATGGGTTTCAGACTACTTGTCTCTCTATTACAAGGATAATGTATCAATTAAAAAGGACAAAGAATTGCAGGATTGGTGGGATGAAATAGTAAATGTGGGACATGGAGACCTCAAGGACGATCCGAGTAGATGGTACAAGATGGATTCTTTAAATGACGCAGTTGAAATAGTTACAACTATCATCTGGACTACATCTGCTCACCATGCTGCTGTGAACTTTGGGCAGTACTCGTATGGAGGATATATGCCCAATTTGCCCACCATGAGCAGACGCTTGGTTCCAGAGAAGGGAACACCTGAATATGATGAACTGCTGAAGAACCCAGATGCATATTTCCTGAAGACCGTCTCTACTCCAACGCAGGCTACCATTATCATGGCTGTTTTGGAAATTTTGTCAAGGCACGCAAGACATGAGATATACGTGGGACAGTTGCAGGGATCTACTATGGATAGAGTAGATGATCCAAGTGTGCAAGAAGCATTCAAGAGTTTCGCAACAAACATGACAAGGATTGAGAAAAATATAATCGAGAGGAATAACAACTGTCAAGTTTACAAGAATAGGACCGGACCTGCAAATGTTCCTTATACGTTACTCTACCCTGACACTACAGATTTATCAAAATCGGGTGGCCTAACAGGCCGGGGAGTGCCTAATAGTATCTCCATCTAATTGGATAAAAACATTTCATATATTATAACCCATCATTAGATCATATACCATTTCCTTTACTCTATTTCAGCTTTCGTTATTTTTTATTCAAGTTTTGTGCCTTGTATGACTGCGTGAAATTCATGTTTACGTAGTTTCACAAAGTAATTAATGTGTAATTGAACGAAAGATCGATCAATTTAAATGGTTTTTAAATATATTTTGATGTAATGTTTCATTCTAGAAAGTCAAAAATTTTGTCTTTTGTGGAATTATTGGAATGCCTATTTTGTGGCTTCGGGTTATGTACAGGAGAGACTTCTTTGTGCTCGTGCAAACAGTATGGTGGTTTTGGGCAAGGGTTTGATTTGCAGGTTTAGCCACTTTGCCCAACGCTTCCTGGCTCGAATCAGTATATTTTGGTTCACTCGATTCATGTTGTGGAGGGCAAGATGGAAATATACCGTTGTGCTATCATTTATTTGTTGTTTGTATTGACTCTATTGATGACGGAGAGGTTGTTTCGGCTATAGGTGATTGGAAGTCAGATTCTCATCCTATCTTGCTTTGTCCCTGGATGCCCTCCTTTAATTCTCTAAAGGAGTTCATTGATATTACCCTTGTTTTTTTGTGTGAGATTGTTGTGTCTTCTCTTACTGGTGTAAGGATATGGCTTAATATTGAAAATCAGAAAAGAACTTTGAAATAATGGAGATGGTGTTCTTCTCATATGTTTTGATAGAGATCAAGATACAAAGATACTAGATGAAATGCATATTGGAATATCTGGTGGTCACTTCATGGCATAAACAACTATTCTTACGGCTAGCTATTGCCGACGTACTAGTTTTTTTTTAATGTTGATAAATTTTTCATATACTATTCCGTTGAGGACTGTAATAGTGGAAGCTCCATTCTAGTAGTGGGGTATCAAGGGGTATTCATTTGATAGGAGAAATTTGAAAAAAAATCAATGGAGATGATTGTTAGATCCTTGTTATTAATTACTTTCTAAAATGGATTGAGACAATTCTAACAAGGCAACTATTAAATTTATCTCAAAATTTATCTTGGAACATATCATTATTAGATTTAGATTATGACACAAATTGATCACAAATAATGTAATGATTTATAAAAGATTTTGTCAATTTCTACTATGCCTAAGGAATAAAAATGTCTTATTCATCACTTATCATCCTCAAGCTAATAGGAAAACAAAATCTAGCAATAAAGGTGTAATGAAGATTATGAAATGGATGGGAGGAAGGAAAAATAAGTGATGCAATTTTAAACTCATATTTACATTTTGGGTTAATAGGGTTAAATTCATGAAGGTTACATGAAAGCCTCATCAAGAATTAGAAAATATGATGAATGCTAAGATGCATGTAAAAAATCTTTTACCAATCTACATGTTTATATAGGAACATGATGATGAGATTGATGGAGCTAGGCATGATACAATCACTATGTTTGTTAAACTAGATGATGATAAGAAGGCCACACAGAAGACAATTATCAAGAATCAATGACATGTTACAAACTAATTTGACATGAAGACCTTAGACAAGAAGTTCAAAGTTAATGAACTAGTACTGATTTGGAATGCAAGATATCAGGATAAGAGTACACATGGAATGTTTGACCAATCATGGAAACATCCATATCTGATGAACAATACACATGGAGAGAATTCTTATTTTTTACAATATATCAATAATAAATTTCAAGAATTACAAATGTGTGGACAATTCTTGAAAATTTATCTTTTGATATAGTCATTGTATTGAAAATATATGTTTCATTATCTGATATCAGTGATGTCAAACATTATGATCTCAGGGTGTTTGTGGTTGCTCAAAACTATGGTTTGGAAGTCTACAATACTATAGTGCATTAGAAGAGAAGTATGAATTCTGAATAGTAGAAGACAAATTTGTATCCTGTGAATAAGTGAAGATGATGTTTAACAAAGTTTCAGTGTTATACCCTTTTATCTAGAATTATGTGTTGTCTAGATGTTTTTGATTCAGTAAATAGAGAAATACAGTTGTAGTTAATCGTGCTACGTTTAAGCTTTCTAGAATGTTTCTTCTCTGAAAATATCGGTTGAAGGTGTGTTGATATCTATGGTGATGGATTTAAGTTTTGTTCTTGATTGTGGCATTCTTTGGTGATCCAAAAATTGTTCCTAGTGATTTAAAAATTATGTCATCCTATATTGTAGTTCTGTTTAGTTGATGTTTTGGTCTGAAAATGTGTTATGATGACTTCTAACATGGAATGTTGGCATGTGAAGATTGTTCCTAACATGGTATGTGGATCTAAATATGGTGTGTGGAGGTCTAGGCATAGTTAGAAATTTAGGTAATTTAGTGGATGGTGTGTATCTACACATTTGAGATGATGAAGTTGTTCTTGTATTTATCGATCTAAAATTGGATAATATGTAGCATGTCTGTGGTTCGTTTCTCTCCTAGAGTAGATCATGCTTATTGATTTAGGTCCAAGTTACACATTTAATGATTATCTCTTATCTAGATGAGAGCGTTCTCTATGTGACCTATACATTTAATGTTTATTTCTTATCCAATTGGGTTCATTGTTTGTTTTGGTCCAGATGCTTTTGGTAGAGGAATTTTTTATATTTTGTTGTTTCCTTGGCCAACATGTAACTTATATTGTAATATCCCTTTGGCATGACTGGCTTTATTCTAATCTCTAATGAATTATCTAGTATATAAGCACAGTTTATGCTTTGGGAAAATATAAGAGTGTGAAGCAAGTGGAAGGTGCACGAACTAGTGAAGATATACAAATAGTAGAGTAGAGTTTAGTAATTGTTGCAGAGAAGAAAAGGTAGTTACAGTGTACTATTAAGGCTGACAATATTGTGCAGGTCAGTTACATTATCAGAAGAATCTATCTTTATCCTTGTAAAGCATTGTATGTAACTTCTCCCTAGGATAGTGAGTCTTGGGTGAACAAGTTTGTTGCAATATCTTGCCACTTTGGCAGTGAGCATCTGTTTGCATGATCAAAGCAATGAGCTCAGATATCTATATTTATAGTTGTATTAGCAATGAACCTTTGGTTGCAATTCTATAGAAATGAGATCTGATCATCTTTTGTAATAAAAATATATACATAAGTGAATTATCTTTGTGGGAAACTACTCACTGTAGTTTATTCTAGGTTGGGGTTTCTACGTATACAATGTTGGTGTTCATGTGTTGATAGTTCTATTCATTACTTATTATTGTATGTGGTGAATATTGAAGTTAGCTAATTTATTTTGGTTTGGCTGATTCAATCCCCCCTCTTAGCATAAAGATTGTGTTCAACAATTGGTATCAAATCCTAGTTCCTCTTTAAGAAGTTTTACTACTTGTGACAAATCTAGGATTGGTCAGAACTTATACTTTTTGGCTTTGGTATTTGATGACATTAATTTTCCTTATTGGAAGGACAAGATGGAAGAATATTAAAATTTATTATAAAATGGTATTCGGGAGGTTATTCAAAATGGTTTCTATCCTCCTTTTGGAAGACCTTTTACTACTAAAGAAGAAAGACAAAAGGAAGCTAATGTGAAAGAAAGAGAAAATCCTTTCTAGTAGTTTATGTGACACAAAATTTGGGAAGGTGAAAGGTTTAAAAGATTCTAAAGATATCTGGGATAAGCTATTTTTGGTATATGAAGGAGATTTAAAGAAAAAAAAAAGCAAGAAAAATTAATCTCAAATAGAAGTATGAGGTCTTAAGAAAGGTACAAGATGAGAGTGTTGAAAGTTACATTTATAGAGTTACTAATATTGTTGATGGAATAAAACCTTCTGATGGACACCTAGAAGATACAAATATCATACTCAAGATCTTATTAACACTACCAAAGGAGTTCATAGCAATGGCATAGTCAATAAGGGAAACGAATGATCTAAGTCAGTATTGAATTGAACAACTCATTGGTTCACCTTTAGCATTTGATATTGCAAAATTTGAAAGAGAAAAAAAGGGAGACTAGTTTTAGAGCTACTGAATAAGTTGAACCTGAGACAAGCAAGGTGTCAAAGGAAGCCAAAATTTATCTTTCAATAATATTTAAATGAGGTGGACAGATATAACATTTTTCTAATGATTACAAATATAAGGAATATCTGAGTGAATCAAAAGATAATGATAAAAAAGGTAATAAAAAAAAAGTGATTTCACAAAGAGAATTAATTTAAAAGGAAAGGGTAAAAATAATTTATGTTCCATAGAAGAATACTTCTCCAAAGTCAAGGATACTAATAAAACTATTTAGGATTCTCTACTTCTGACTATCTCTTAAAAGGAAGAGCTAGAAGTTGAGGAGACAACATTACATGCTAAAGTTTTTATAAGTGAATGGATTATAGATTTAAGATGTTCAAATCATATGACAGGTGGAAAGAAAATATTTACCAAGACAAAAAGCTAAGTTGGAGGAGTAATTAGGTTTGCAAGAGAAGAATATGCTAAAATTAAGGACATTGAAACCATTTCCATTGATGTTAAGCATAACAGTTATGATGTTTACTATGTTGAAGGTTTAATACATAATCTACTAAGTGTTATTCAAATTTGTATGAAACATTATGAAGTGCTATTCAAGAATGATGGATATATTATTAAAGGGAAAATGACAAGGGAAATTATTGCAGAAGATTTTAGGACAACTAGGAATATATATTATATTGAAGATAAAAATAAGATCCTGTGTTTTTTAACTCAATGCAGTAAAAGTTGATTATAGCTTCAAATATTAGGACATTTCAACTTTGACAATATGGTTAAAATTAGTAAGAGTGAAACTGTTAGAGATTTACCAAAAAATTATAAACCTATTGACACCATTTGCAAAAAATGTTAGATTGGTGATACAACGCCCTTTCTTCTCCTCTTGTTATATCTATGATAGGTTCCTCAATCTAGAACAAAGATAGGGACTCGACCATCCCATGTCTGAATCCATAGGGTGTAAGCTACTTCATGTGTTAGGTTCCATATACTCCTCACTTCAATTGCTTCCAAAACAAAATCAAACCCCTAGGTTTTTCTTAGAGACTCCAAGTGACCCCTAAGGATTCAATAGCCCTTTTAGGCTTGATGTTCTTCCCAAGACTCAAGTGACCTAAAGGGATCTTAAACACTTTTATCTTGGCCAATATGACATGAACCAATCATTGGTTTTTCTCTTACAACACACTAGTGTAAAATTTCTTCTTAAAGGCTCTTAATCCTAGTAGCCCTTCCTAGACTATTTTTCCAAATTCTCTCCTTATTTGTCCAAATTATCTAGCTAACCAATAGAATATTTAGACACCATTTTTTGAGTTACAAAACATCCCCAATAGGATTTATCTGGCTCACAATACAAGGGTCATAATCTATACTTTGTCTAGGAGGCCTAATTGTCCTAATTAGGTTTGGTTTACAAACAAAGTGCTCCACACCAATGCTGCCCCACCAATCTAATAACTTGGATATATTTTTAACATGAAGAAACCTCAAAATACAAAGTTATAGCATTTTTTTCAAACACCCAACTCAAGATATGGAAACTTTTTTTCAATTCTACACGGTGGACACATGGAGATGGCCACCTAGGGCATCAAATTTATCCCTGCTCCACATTGGAGCCTTCAAAAAATCACTAGAATATTAATGTACATTGGCCATAATTTAATTTCCTTCATGGCCATTAAGAACCAAGGGTGGAATTGCAAGTTATGGCCATTTGTTTGCCAAGCCTTAGGAATTGCTTCTTGTATAGACCACCAGTGATTAAATTTGCATTTTTTCCCTTCACACAATGAATCAGGACCTCAGACTTGTTGCATTAAAAATTTAAAAGAAAAATTTCAATCTCCAGTTTAAACCTGATCATTACCACACCATACAGGGTCGTACATGATTACTAAACACAGAAATTACAAGAAATTCTTAGTTTTATTCAATTTCAAGATGAAAAATCATTACAATGTACTCCTGTCTCATTGGAGAGATTTGATTCATTTTATTTATGGCTTCTCCAATTATCCCTGGCCAATTTTTTAACAGTGGTGACCGTTGGGTGCAAAATGCAACATTTGATGAAGAGTTTTCATAAGCAGCGTTTACAAACAAAATTCACATTTTTGCAACTCGGTCACTTTGAGTAATTTTAGACTTGAAAAAAAACCTTCTAAGACAAATCTAAAACACTTATATTAATCTCCTAATTACCCCTAAACCCATATGTCCATGGTGGCTTATATAATTGCCAAATCCATGTCATTTGGTTACAAGGTGAGGTCTTATTTAAAACTAACGAAACCTATTACAAATAGATTAAGGATCAAGACCTTATGTGTTTGTGGTATTTTGACCTTCCTTCTCTTTCCCATGTAGCTACCCTACACCATACTCCCTAGATGAATGAATCTTAAGTCCACTTGAGATGAGTTCTTTTAGAGTAGTTCCATATGCCTTGATCTGATTCTCATCCATCCAAATAGCTTTAGAGTCTCATTTTCCTTTCCACTTATCCATATATATTTTTTACGCCCTTCTCCCTGTATTTTTCACAAATTTGTTGTCCAATACTTTTTCAATTTTGGGTGGCTCATGTTTGGGAAGATCTAAATCTACTACATCTTCTAGGACCTGTTGTGAGTCACCTGCAGTCACATCACCTTTTAAAGCGGTTAGATCACAAACATAAAAATTGGAGATATACCAAGATCTTGTGGGATTGAATTTTATGGGCATTGTTTCCAAATTTCTTCAAGACATCACATGGACCCACTTTCCTTTGTATTAACCTAGTGTGTTTACCCTTTGGTAGTCTTTCATTTTTCAGATTTTCCCATATCAAGTCTCCTACATCAAAATGTACTTCTCTCTTCCTATAATATGAATGTTCCATGTACTTGTTTGAAGAATTATGTAGTCGTGATTTTACTAGTTCATGTGCTTTTTTGATTGCTCTAGCAAATCTTTCTCCATCTACACTTATTGGATTATTTTGAGGGGGTTCTCTCAAGTCAAGCACTCCTCTTGGATGTAATCCATACACAATCTAAAAATGTGGCTTTCTTGTTCTTCTATTCATATTGTCATTGTCGGCAAACACAACTTGGGGTAATATTGAATCCCACTTCTCACCATTTTTTCTTGTAAGGCATCTCAACAAGTTACCCAAAGATCAATTTACAACCACTATTTTCCCATCCATTTGTGGATGATAGGATGATGAAGAGGACACATTTGTCCCATGTTTCCTCCAAAGAGTCCTCCAGAAGTGGCCCACAAATTTTGAAATCTGTGTCAAAAACTGTACTTAAAGGAAGCCCATGGATTCTTGCTAATTCTTTGAAAAATAGATATGCTATGTAGGATGCATCACTAGTTGATTTACATGGAAAAACATGGTCCATTTTACTGAACCTTTCCACTATAAAAAAATACACTATCAAACCCCTTTTTTGTTCTACATAAGCCCATCACAAAATTCATAGATACACTCTCCCAAGGACTTGAAGGAATGGGTAAGGGTTGATAGAGACCTGACTTTGTAGGTCTTTCCTTTTCTTTTTGACATATAGTACATGCATCAACAAGCCTTCTTCCTTCAACTTGTAACTTGGGCCAAAATAGTGCCTTCTTACCAATTATAATGTCTTGTCTAATTTAAAGTGACCTACCATAGCCCCACTTTATTGTTTTTTGATGATAATAGTCCTTATTAGACACTTTGGTATGAACAATTTTCCACCTTTGAAGAGGAGTCCATCTTGAATCATTAAATCAGAAAACTCGACATGATATTTGTCATCAAGATTAGTACACACCTTGTAAATTTCTTTGAAGTATTCATTTTTCGCATACATATCCTTCAAATGAACCAATCCCAACACTCTCTAACTGAATTTATGATATGGTTAGCACTCTTGTACTTAGTGCATCTACTACTTTATTTTTCACTCCTTGTGTTTGATGAAGAATGTGTACAATTGGAGGGATTCTACACATTTCATGTTCCTATGGCTTGATTTCTCTTGACTATTTATGATTCAACTCGGTGCTTGATTATCTGTATAAACCATAAACTCCTTTGGCAATAAATAGTGTCTCCATTTTTTCAAAGATTGTACTAATGCATACATTTCTAAGTCATAGGATGAGTACTTTATTTTGGATTCATTTATTTTTTCACTAAAGAATGTTATAGTTTTTCCGTCTTCGCTTATAAATGCTCTAATGACATCATAACTAGTATCACATTCAATATGAAATACCTTGTTAAAATTAGGCAATGGAGGGACTAGTTTTTGTGCTACCTTCTTCTTAAGAGTTTCAAATGACTCATCTACCTCCTTTGTCTAAGAGAACCTGCACTTTTGACCACCTTTTATAGTATCCAACATTGGGGCACATATTTGACCGAAACCTCTTATAAATTTCCTATAAAATGTAGATAATCCATGAAAACTCCTAACTTCCTCAATTGTCCTAGGATTAGGCCAAGAGAGGATTGCATTAACCTTATCCTTCTCCATTTTAAAATTACATTTGGCGATTACAAATCCAAGGTAGGTGAGCTCCTCTTTTATGAATAGACACTTTCTCATATTGATTATCAACTTTTCTTCATTTAATTTATTCAAAACCATGTCGAGGTGCCTCAAATGTTCTTCCTTTGTTTTGCTAAAGATTAGTATACCATCCAAGTATACTATCACAAACTTTCCTAGGAAATATTTCATTACTTCATTCATGATCCTCATCAATGTAGTAGGGCCATTAGATAGCCCAAATAGCATAACTTTCCATTCATATTACCCTTCATTTGTTTTGAAGGCTATCTTCCACTCATCCCTTAGTCTGATTCAAATTTGGTGGTTGCCACTCTTTGAATAAATTTTAGACAACCATTTTGCACCTCCAAACAATTAAGTTAATCTTCTATTGTAGGCATTGGAAACCTATACCTTATACTGATTTTGTTAACAACCCTTGAATAAGTGCAAAGTCTCCATGTACTTTCTTTCTTTGGTGCCAAAACAACAGGGACTACACACTAAGTGAGAATTTTTCCAATCAGATTAGAATCAAGCAATTCTTGAATTTTGCTTACTATCTCTGCATTTTGATGTGGTGTGAGTTTGTATATAGGCTTATTAGGAAATGTGCCCCCTAGGATAAAGTCAATACAATAGTTGATCTCCCTCATTGGTGGAAAACTCCTTGGTATTCCATCAACAACTATACCCTTGTACCTTTCAATGATCTCTTTTACTTCTTGAATGATATCTTCTAGAGTAGGATTATCCTTTTATTTTGGTATTAGAATAAAAGAAAAACATAGCCCTTCTTCCTTCTTTATCTCTTTCAGGAATTATTTCTCTTCAATCATCATAACTTTTGACTCACTGTCCTTGTGATCCTCAATATTTTCTGTGAGAGGTAACAATTCAATAACTTTTCCATCTTTTGTGATATAATAGGCATTTTTGAATACATCATGGTGTGCCTTGAGGTCATATTTCCATGACCTTCCTAAGAGAAGATGGAAATAATCCATGTTTGCAATATCAAACAAAATCTTATCTCTATATGCACCTATTTGAAATTCTACTCATGAATGCTCCTCTACAAGGGTTTGTTGTCCCTTTATGAGACAAGACACCTTATATGGGTATGGATGGGGTACTCTTCTTAGTTTAAAATTTTCTGCCATTTCTAATGATACAAAAATTTTAGTAGACCCTGAATCAAACAAAACATTACATACCTTTCCTCCTAATTTGCAAGTGGTACAAAGGATGGACTTTCTTTGAGGTGGCTCCTTGGGTGTTGGTACTTTTAGAAAAGTAATAATCCTGAGTGCCTCTCCTTTCTTTGGATACCCATACGAGTCAGGGGTGCTCAAAATTTGACAATCTATTTCTTTTTCTAGGTGAGTTCTCCATTCTCCTTGCTATATGTCCCTCATGATTGCATTTAAAACACCTTATGGTTCTTTCTCCTATTCCTCTAGATCTACCTCTAAATTGAGCCTTCTCCCTCTGAAATGTCCTCTATTATTGTTAACATTCCTTGATTGGTCTTGACTGGTCTCTCCTTGAAACCAACATGATTCCCTTCCTCTAAAATTTCCTCTTCCTCTTCATTGTCTCCCTCTCCCTGTATTGGTCTGATCCTGTCTTCTTTTGTGTTTCTCTTTTACTTTAAATACTAACTAATAGCATTTATGAATAGTGTTAGGGCTTACGAGATTAAATTCATCTTTAATATTCCACCTAAGGCCATTTATATATCTTGCTACCTTTAGGCTCTCTTTCTCTCTTTGTCTAGACTTCATACTCAACCTCTAGAACTCTTTAGTATAGGTACATATATCCATCTCCTTTTGTTTGAGATTCTATCTTCTTTTATGCACTTGGGCCTCATAGTCCTCAGGTACATATGCTTCTTTAAAGTCAAAAACCATCTTCTTCCAAGAGATTATTATTCCTCTCCTTTCCTTTATTCTTTCTCCTTGGACAAAAGTCCACCATTTCAATGTTGCTCCCTTAACTTTTGACTTTGCAACCTTCACTTTGTGATTGTTAGAAATGTATTCATATTCAAAGAAGTTATACAAGGACTCGATTCAGAAAACCCAATTTTTGAAGAAGAAAAATTGGATAGAAATCAATTAATTTTTTTTTTTAAATATAAATATTTATAAACTAGAATTTTTTTAATAAAAGTCACTAGTTTTCATCATCTTCAAATTCTTAATCTTTTTGCAGCAATAGGTGGCTGAAAGTGATTTTTTTTAGAATGTTTGTTTCAGTATCAAAGTTTTCCCAAAAGTTAGACACAGTATTGTGAGACCACACACATGTTTATATTTAGACTTATGTTGGAGGCCAACTTGATGATGCAATAATCTTTATATTTGGCCAATCTATCTTTGTAATTGTGAATTTTGATACATGTGTTGGTTATTTTGCCACCATTATCCCAACATAGATAAATGATATGAGACACATGTTATCATGGGATGACCTCTTCTTTAGTGGGCTAACACATCATGTTCCAGTGGCTAACGTATCATATTATCCCCCCTAGTGTTTACTTGTTGTTTTGCTGGAACTTCCCTTTTGTCTTGTCAAAATGAAATAAGTATGAATGTCAATGAGACATGTGTGGGATCTCATAGAAATGTGATGATGTTGATGTAACATTGGAGATTGAAGAGGGAAAAAGGGTGCCTTGGAAAAATAGCATGTCTTAAATAAAAATATATGGTGGGCCAACATGTCACGCTATCCCACCTCCATGGTGTTACATTATGATTTTCCTTGATGTTTGCAGATGTGTAGGGTCATTATAAAACAAACAGAGGTTCACACCCACAACCCCATGTCATTGTGAGCTAAAAGTAATAGATGTTTGTAGGTATGTGGGTGGCCAAGCACTAAGGATATAAAAGAGTTCAATATGTTGGGCGGTACTTTGTGCAGGTGTGAGCAGTGGGTTAACATGCATATTTTGTCATTTCAAGATTTTTTACAAACAACATGATTTGATTGTTAGCAACCATTACACATAAAATCACTCATTTATCACTTATTTGGATCAACTTGCACATATAGATCATATTTTTATCTGATTTAATTTATTTTTCCTTCTGTAATCTAACTTCACTTTAATTGGGCTTTGAACTTCATGTTGTAATTAGAGTTATGCTAGGTCTTTAAAAAGTAATCTTGTAAATATTTTTTGGTTATTTTACTTTGATTCTTTTGCAGTGGTTATACCCTACAATTGTAATCTTTCTTTTGCCATATGTTAATGACATTCCTATTTTAACATTTCTCTACTTTCAACTATATTTGCATGTTTCTTTCCTTATGTTGAATAATTATTTTCTATCTTTCTAGTTTATGTTTTGTGTCTAATGGGCTCATGGATGTTGCAATGTGAAGAATATATTTCTTGTAGCATTTCATTAGTTGTAACTTACATATAAGTCCTAGCGAGGTAATTTAGAGTGATAATTGTGTAAGTTGGGTGTTTTTTAATGGTTTGTGGAGCTATAGGCTGGGAGAGTAACCATGTTTCAATTTGGTGCATCACCCCTTTCACTTTTTTCAATCCTTCTCCCCTTTTCCTTCAAAGTTAGTAGTTTAGGTGCACCCTTATTCGAAGGGAAGCCGACCTTCTCCAGAGATTCAACATCACTTGTACAAGTCCCAGAATTGGAGGTTGTCTAAATTTTTTGTTGGTTTACCCTACAAAAGGTGGTTTACCGAGAAGGGGGGAGTGAATAAAAAAAATATTGAACCTTAATACTTTAAATATAAATATCTGATTCAACTCGGTGAACAAATAATAATAGCAACTGAAACTTGTAAACTCTATAGAAAATTAATAAAAAACATATTAAATAAGAAAATAACATTCAGATTTATCAAGCATCACATGTAATACAATATTTAATGAGGAAACCCAATTTGGGAAAATCCTTCGTGGGAATTGTCACCCACAAAAATTAATACTCTTCTGAAGTATGTTCGGTTAAGAGCCAATCTAGTTAAAGATTACAATTCACATTTGTTAGATGTGACGCTGTTAGGAAATTTACCATAGACCTATTAAGATATTCTCCTTGTTAGGAGTGACCTGGTTAGAATTCTTAAAGATTCATCTTAGAATGTTACCTTTCTCAAGGATTTACAAAAGGACTTGTTAGGTCCACTTGAATAAGATATTTTCTATTACAAATATTAGTAAGCAACAATGTAGTAATGTGACCTATGATTATTCAACTATACTTTTCTTGACCATATCCTTTTTTTGCTCTCTAAAACTTACCCACACAAACAACTCATCAATCTCTCCTCTAGACTGGTTACCCAGCTCTTTTGCTACTCTTCTCTATAGCCCTTCAACTATTTACATTGCCAACAACTTTGTATACACATACAGACTCATCAACATATAGGCATTTATTTTGCCTCTTAATCCTATTGATTAGGTTTTCCCTCAGTTGCACTCAGTTGTATGATCATCTCAAATGACCTGATACAATGTATTTGCAACTCAGTTAGGCGATTAACCTTGTCTCGTGACTTGCATTTTTCCTTAGAACTCACAAATTTATTTTTCCTCTTAATCAACATCATCGATTTTGAACTTGACTTTTCATGATCGTAGATATTGTAACAAAATTTTCCTTCGTCCTTACCATCTTCCTGATCTTTATGCCTTCACATTAAATTTGTTATGTTCGTTGAATCCAATCTCTATTCATACTTTGTTCCATTCTCGGTGACTTTGGTGAATATCTTCACTTGGTGCTTGACTTCACTGGGTTACCAACCTTGTTCAATAACTGACCTTGTTCGGTTGTTAAATTTTCTCGGTGACTATATTTTCTTTACTTGATAAAAAAAAACTTCATTTCTTGGTAACTAGGATGTTCCCTTTACCAATTTGACCTTTCTTCTTTACCGACTTAACAACATCAAATGTTAAGTAAAAAAATTTATACCAACAGTTCCTTATCATTGTCTGATCTTTATTATTTTCCTAATTAATTCCCTCTCTTATTGATATGATAACTTAATATAAACTAGAAATCAATTTCTTGACATAAATGACAAACTAACAACTAATCTAACCATTCTACTTTCTTGTCTCCTTCTAAATTCACTCCTCATCACCATTACCATCAATTGGTTAACAATCACCCTCTTTGGCATTGATGGAAACACTATCAATTGATGATGGTATACTATGATATCTACGTACTATCTCTTCTCCCTCTTAGCTTGTTCTACCTCTTTTCCTTCTGTTACATTATCCCTCTTACTTGTGTTCTCCTTTAATTGTATTCATCACTTAATTCTCCTTGTACTTACTTCTCCCTTGTGGATTCATCAATTATATACTTCTCCCTCTTTGAAAACAATGCCAAAGATCCATACTCCCAAAATCTTGTTCAGGTAGTGAATCATACCTTACATGTATTAATTTCTCTTTGCATACATAATTCCTTTCATAACTTTAGGCATCACCTAAAGTGTGATCATTCAACATCAACTCAAAATTCAGATGTTCTAATGTGTTCTAGAATCGATGCAACATGCCTCTTTCATTAATGAATGTTTGATAGGGGTAGGACCCCTAATTTACCAATGAGATACTCAAAAGTATCCTTTGGTAATGGCTTGGTGAATATGTCAGCAAGCTATTCTTTTGAATTCACATATTCCAACATTACAAGCTTGTCTTGTACTTTCTCTCTCAAGTAGTAATACTTGATAGATATGTGCTTTGTCTTCGAGTGCATTAACAAATTCTTTGATATGTTTATAGAACTTGTATTGTTACAATAGATAGTAACTAGATCTGTGATATCTTCTTGCACACCTTCTAGTAGCTGTTTGATTTGTTAGAATTCAAAGAATTCATAATCAAAGATAACTTGTAGAAAAATACCGTCATAAAGGAAAAGAATAGATATAAAAATCACATAGATTTGAAAGATGAAAATATTCATTCAGAGAGAGAAAATGAGGGAATTCCAAAAGACTTGATAATTACAAAGTGATCAATCCTAATAAAGGAGATGAAAACCCTAAGAAGGGTGGAGAAACCTAGGTTGCATGACTAATTAATAAAAGAATTAATTATTGCATGCCTAAATTTTACCTTAAGTGAACTAGAGATAAAATGGTGATTTAATTAATAATTAAAATTACCTTTTTACTCTAACACCCCGTTAAGATAAACTGAGAGAGAAGATAAAAACCTAGAAACAACTACTGAAAGAAGGAAATGGATCCCGACAACAAGGCTTGATCAGGTACCCAAGAAAAAAATATATCTATAAAGAGGAGAAATAGAGAAAACCACATGGGATAAAATCTACTCCAAAAAGAGATGAAGCCTAGAATAGGACTGAAAAAGCCTCCAAACTAGAGATTTTCCCATAAAATAGGAACAAAGATCACGTAGAGAGGACCGTAATCAGCATAAGTACCCTAAAATGACACTACTCGAATCAGGATGGAAAACAACGAAAACATCAAAACTTGAAGATACAGATGGCAAAAATACCAAACTCTGAAGAGGTGATTAAAAGAAGAACATGTAGAACAGCTCTAAAACATGAAGCTGGAAACACTATCAAAGAACTATTGTAATCTATATGAGTGCCCTCAAATGAAACTACTCGAATCAGGATGGCAAACAAGGCAAACAAGGCAAACATCAAAACTCAAAGTTACAGATGAAAAAAAAACACCAATTTTGAAGCCTCCAAAAATAGGAACGCAAGAAGAGTGTCCATATGGTAAATGATCCATCTCACCGAAAGGCATAGGTACTAGCCACTGCATCCACCTAGTATAAAGGAACAAAAATTGAAAACATAGTTCATTCCATCTAACCAAGGAAGCATATAGAACCGACATGAAATACCCTATAATATTGATCATGGAGAGGCATGACATGTACACTGAGTTAGAATGCCAAGAAACACTTCATGATGAAGAATGTACAAGCACAAAATAAAGTCTGATGTCGAGGATGATCAGTCGCTTGACACACATGAGGTTAATGTTGTGGAAGGAACACTCACTTGAGAAAGGTATAGAAAAACCCCCCATGCCACTTTATAATTTATAGTATGAGTATATTCAGGAACAAAATGTGCAGGATCCCAAGCATGCATGTTGGCACTTTATCTCAGTGTGTTTCCAAAAAATAGATGCTATAGAAAAATATGTATACAATATCCACGAATGACTGAAAGCTATTATAACACATGTAACAGTTAACAAGGAGTCATCCTATGCATAGGAATGATCCGATCACCTAAAACATCCAAGATATCCACCAGAATGTAAAAATGAAAAAAACTAAATAAAATATACCTGCAACAGATTCTGGTAATGAGACCCATACAAGAAGTAGGAGAACGGAACCATCTTTTGGACACCATGCAGAAGTCAAAAAATAAATTCTAGAGGAGAAATATATGGCGACTAGAGGGAAAAATGTAACCCTAACTTTGAGTGGAAAAAACCTTGAAAGATAACAAAATCAGAAAACCAAACCTAGAAAATCAAGTCGGCCTGGAACTAGCTTTCCGATGATATCTCATTTGGTGAAAAATGCACCTGTTTGCTCAAGTTGTGATAAAAAAATGGACAATACCCTGAAAAAGGAAAGAAAAAGAGCCCTGGTGGGTCTCTGGTGGCTCCCGAGTGGAGGTGGCGTGACCTGGTGACGAGGCAGTGGTGTGCTGGGCTGAGATGCCAGTGGCAGTGGCATTGAAGCGGTGGCGTTGGCCGTGTCAGCCCCCAGCTTGATGAACCAAGCGTAGAGCTTGGTGAGCCCAACCCAATGTTTGGTGAGTTAAGCCTGCTCAGTGTTCTTGCTGTCGTTTCCTCTTGGCGGTGTGAGGGTGGCTGCTGGGCAATTGGCCTGAAAAACCTTTATTATTATTATTATTTTTTGAACTTTGATGACTATTTTCTCAATTTTTGTGCCCAAAAAATGGGCATGTGCAATGTTATTTTTTTTTTCTCAAATGGAAAATTTGCCCAAATTTGATGGCCTTAAATGGAAATAGTGGTTTTTGGGCATTTTGAGCACATCTGTGATGTCCATTTGTGCTCAAAGTGCTCCAAATAAAAAATCCCCTACATATCGAGACAAACAAATCTGAAAATTAAAAACCTTGACACTCCAAAAAATCTTCAAAAAACCTAAGAACAAGCTACTCCAACAAGGCTCTGATACCATGTTAGAATTCAAAGAATTCATAAACCAAGATCACCTGCAGCAAAATACCTCTCACGAAGGCAAAGAATGGAGACAAAACTCACATAGATTTGAAAGATGAAAATATCCATTCAGAGAGAGAAAATGAGGGAATTCCAAAAGAATTAATAATTACAAAGTGATCAATCCTAATAAAGGATATCAAAACCCTAAGAAGGGTGGATAAACCTATGTTGAATGAATAATTAATAAAAGAATTAATTATTACATGGCTAAAGTTTAGCTTAAGTGAACTTGAGAAAAAAAAGTGACTTAATAATTAACTCAATAATGATTTAATTAATAAGTGAAAAGGTGACTTAATAATTAAATCAATAATGATTTAATTAATAAGTGAAAATACCTTTTTACTCTAAGTGATATACAACTTTGTTTCTTGATTAGCCATGCAACTAGTATTTCTCCTAAAAAGAAAGCTCCTTCACTTGTACTTTTTATGTCATCAATGTTTCCAGCCCAATCAATAGTAGTATAGAATTTCAAGTCAAAGTCTCCTCCTTTATTCTATAGTAGGCTGAAATATTCAGTGCCTTTCATATATGTAAAAAATTATCTTAACTACAAACATATGTATTTCCTTTGGATCATAAGAAAACCTTGCAACAATTCCTACAGCATGAGCAATATCAGGTATGTTGTCCACTACATATTGCAACTTACCAATCATGGATCAGTAGAGTATCTGATTGACTTCTTGTGACTCATCCTCTTTAGATAACTTGTAACCAGTGACCATCGATGTTCCAACCGATTTTAAGTCATCTATACCAAAGGTCTTTAGGATCTCCTTAATATATTTTTCTTGTGTAATATAGATCCCATACTTTACCTATTGAATTTTAAGTCCAATAAATAATTTAATCTCTCCAATCATAGACATTTCAAAATATTTTCTTGTCTCCTCAGCAAAATATTTGCACAATGTGTCATTGCCTCCAAATATAATGTCATCAACAAATATATCTACAATTAAAAATTTATTATTACTATCACATTTCTGATACACGTTGCTCTTGTCACTAGTTCTTTGAAATCCTATTTTGATTAGATATGACTGCAATCTCTCATACCATGCTTGAGGTGCTTGTTTCAAGCCATAAAATACTTTGTGCAATTTGCATACCATGTCTCGGTTAGTATTCTCTGAAAATCCTTCAGCTTGTTCAATATATACTTCCTCTTCAAGAATACCATTGAGAAATGAAGACTTATTTCAACCATTTGATAAAATTTGAATCCCTTATAATCCATATATGCTAGTAGAATCATTACTCCTAGTCTAGCAATACGTGCAAAAGTTTCACCATAGTCAATTCCTTCTTCATGTGCATACCCCTTGGAAACTAATCTTTCTTTGTTTCTTATTACATTACCATGCTCATTCAGCTTATTTCTGAAAACCCACTTAGTACCGATTACATTCTTATCTTTTGGTCTCGGTACCAAAGTCCATGTATTGTTCTTTTGAATATGATATATCTCTTTCTTCATTGCTTTCATCTAATCTTCTCTTTGTAAAGAATCTTTTACTTTTCTTGGTTCGAGTTTAGATATTAAACATGTGTTTTCTCTTACCTTGCTTCTTGTTAGAACTCCAATAGTCTTATCTCCAATGGGTTTAATCGGTGAGGGGTTTCTCTTTACATACTTTTCCAAAAAAGGCTCGGTAGCCATTGGTATCTCTTCATTTCCATCATTTAATGGAAGTTCTCTTTGCTCATCTTCTTCCTCAGTTTTTTATTTTGGTAAGGTGTCAGGAATATTGGTTTGTACATAAAAAAATATTTGATAATTTTTAGGTTCCTTATTATTGTCTTCATCATTCTTCTCTGTAAACTCATCAATCCTCACATTTTCAATTTCTATAATTTTTTTAGTATTCTTATTCAAACATTCGTAGGCTTTTCTCTTAGTAGAATATCCCAAAAATATTCCTTCATATCCTTTAGAGTCAAATTTACCATCTCTTACATATTTAATAATATAACACCTACTTCCAAATACTTTGAAGTAACTTACATTCGGTTTGTGTCCATACCAGATCTCATAAGTTGTTTTGTTTGTTCCCTTCTCTAGTTGGACCTAGTTAAGTGTATAAGAAGCAGTATTGATTTCTTCTCTCCAGAAGGTTTGAGAAATCCCATTCTCAATCATCAGTTTTCTAGCACATTCCAAAATGGATATGTTTCTCCTTTCAGTTATACCATTCTGTTGTGGCGTTCTCGGTGCAGACATCTACCTCTTTATACCGTGTTCATTACATAAGAGTGTAAATTCATCAGATGTAAACTCTCCACCTCTGTCAGATCTCAAAGATTTTATATGTCTCACTATTTATTTTTCAACTCTAGCCTGGTACCATTTAAACATTTGAAATACATCATATTTCTCTTTTAAAAACAAAATCGACATCATTCTAAAATAATGATCAACAAACAATATGAAGTATCCATCTCCATAGCATCTATGTCTTCTCATGGGACCACATAGGTCAATGTGTACCAATTCCAATATACCTTCTCTACTTTAGGTTTTTCTTGCAAAGCTCTATTTAGTCATCTTACCTACTTGACATCCCTTACACATTACATTTTCAGGTTTGTCTAGACCCGATAGACCTCTTACTCTGTTCTTCTTACTCACTTTGATTATGTTGTCAAAATTAACACGACATAACCATTTGTGCCACACACACACATACATATATATATGTGTGTCTATGCACATACACACACACACACATATATATATATATATATACATACATATATGTATATATATACATATATGTATATATATACATATATGTATATATATATATACATATATGTATATATATATATGTATATGTATATATATACGTATATGTATATATATATGTATATGTATATATATATATATATACGTATATGTATATATATATACGTATATGTATATATATATACGTATATGTATATATATACGTATATGTATATATATACGTATATGTATATATATATACGTATATATATATATATATAGCCAGAAAAATTATTGATATAAAATTAAAATTTACAATCTCCATTCACTGTAGGCACTGGTAGGAAAGAATGGAGAAGAAAACCTCCAGTCTAGCCTGGGACCAAGGTCTAGATCATTACATCTACTTATGAAGGCATTCATTCATTTACAATAAAATAAATCTATCCAATTTTTATTTTGTATTCATATATGCGTACATTCTGTTACCATCTACATTTTACAACTTCGTTGTCCTGATGGTTTATTGAAGTCCCTATCCTAATCAAGCTTTCTTGATGTAAAGAATCTCCATGTTCTCTGCTGTCATCATTTATGACCTGTGAATCATGTCTTTACCATATTTAAGCTGCTTTCTGCATGTCTGTTCCTGCACATTGTAACTATAGACAAAATAAGTTGACATATCTCATATGTTAGCCTTCATAAATATCCTTAATCCCATTTAAGACTCTTATTGTTTCTAAGGGATAAGGTTAGTCCAGATTCATAAGTTCATTCCACATACCAGTGCTA
>MU227116.1:68880-79982 GCA_018584345.1 Thuja plicata | reverse complement strand
ATTAAGGCTGCAATAAAATACTATGGACTCGCTCTACTAATCGCAATACTATGAAGAAGGCTCCTTCTTTCCGGCATGTTTCAATAATGAACCTCATATATCTTAAATAGACAACTACAAAAAAACCGTTTTCATTTTGGCGAATCGGCCGACTAGTACATATGATAAGAACTAATATTTGGTGAACCCCGCATAATTTCAAGCAATTGAGTGGGCGAATAGGGCGGGAATTTGGGACCCCATTGTGTGTGATGCATGGCGAATTGGGTTCTAGGACAAATAAAAATTTCACATAGGAAAATGGGAATTTGGCGAATGATGATCGTCAAAAGAGACACTCAATTAATTCCATGGTGAATAAGAGTAAACATTAAAGAGAAATATGGGTGAAGAACCCAAGTACCAAACTAAAATTGCATAATCATAGTGGTGAACGTTCCGACCACAATATGACTATTTTATAAAATCTAGGCGAACCGGTCAACTAGTATACGGTGTTTTTTTTTGCCAATTTCTATAGCCTGGTCGGGACATATTCGCCAATTGGCAAATAATCGCCACTAAAAAAATCCCTGATGCTTAGTTGGCCCCTAATAGGGTGTTCTATACCTTTAACAGGGTTGTTATTCCTTTTACAAGGAAATGTACTATGTAATATTCAACTCCTAATAGGGCTAGGTCTCCTAATAGGGACACTATACTTTAGTGCATGCTTATGGGTACCATCCCCACCGGGGTTTTCCCTTGGCTAGGGTTTCCTCAACAAAAAATAATGGTGTTATGAGTACTGTATTATTTTCTTATGTTCTTTTCATTTCTGCAAGCTTATGCATTATTTGCAATTGGTTGATAATTTTAAATAAGTGATGTAATACTGATTCACCCCCCTGTTAGTATTACCTAATCCAAATAGGTCAAACTAAATAACAGGGAAAATAGTAATGAAGATTAATTAGCCTAATTTAATTAATTATGTATTAATTAATTGATTTAGTAGGAGGCTTTGTGAGATAAGCTTTATAAATAATTAAATAACTATACATTTACTTAATTAAAAGTGAGGGATAAAGGTGAAGGCTTAACTTGTTTGAATAAAATAAGGTCAATTATGATTGGGTATGGAAAAATTTATGTGTCTTATATTGCACGTCATCACAAATCCCTTTGAGGAACTATAAACATATTATAATTCTCCATATGTAGGCTGCATTGGATTAAAATTTGTGGCTTCCCTAGGATTTATTAAAGTCTGGTTTGAATTTGATAGTTTAAATATTATCAATTGCCTTAATGGATCTCAAAATCCTAGTTGGACCATCGAAGAAATTAATAATGGAAAGTTTGAATATCCTAAAATCCTTTCGTGTGTTGAGGGTTAGTCACATTTATCAAGAAGGGATTCATTTGATAATGGTTTCACCAATGTTGGAGTTAATCAACCTAGTGACAAATGTTGGGGGCCAAATGACATCATTCCTCAGGATATTAGACTACTCATTGAAAATAATGAAAAAAAATGTTAACTTGGAGGTATTTTTTGGAATGATGGTGGCAAATTTTATATCTGTGTGGAGAGGTATTATGAAAATACCTTTCATTATTAAGGATTAACTTCACAAATTTAAATTTATGAGGTTTGAGTTTCTTATTTGGTTTTGTTTTTTGTGGTCTGACTTCTAGATTTTCTCTGTAATAACATGGGGGGAGACAAATTGTATCGATCCCATCATATATAAAAATAACATAATAATGAAAATTTTTGGTATGAGTTGTCTGTGGGAGGTGTCACTCCTTTCATCGAGAAGTCGCATTTGAATGATCCTCAGGTTACAAAGGTGTTTGTTGAAGTTTGGGATGATGGGGTTCTCAAGGTGTTTGGTATTATTTGTAAATAGACTTGTCATTGCGAGTGATTCTTCAAAATTGACCATGTTTGCCCTATGAGTAGTGACAACCATGTCAATAGTTGGAGAGATTGCAATCTAGTCACTATCTAGTTACAATCTTCCTCTGTGTTTGAGAGGGGCATCTCCCTCGTATGATAGGGGTATTTGGTATTTTTGTGTACTTTTAACTAGAAAGTACATAAAGGAGAAAACATGAAATGAAAAGAGAAAGAACAACAAAAACCCTATTGGAAGACATACGAAGACCAGATAGGATTTTAAAATGGATTACAATTATAAAGGAGTTTATAAAAAAAAGGTTTGTCCATGCATTGATGATGAAAGAAGAATCACAAATCTTGACATATGAAAATATAACTTACTTCGTCACATTCAAACTAAGATACCAAAGCATGATTATGTATCATTAAATCAACGACATAGATATCAATGTCTAACACATGTATAAATGGTTACAAACTTAACATATGAGAAGTAGGTAATGATAACACAAGAACACATTTAGAATATACGAGCTAAACAACATTCTTCATTAACCTTTAAAATTATACAATTTCAAATTCCTTTCTCTACAAAGTGTTAGCATGAAAGTTCTCCAAAATATCTCTGAATATTTCTCTAGAGTTTTCCCTCTAGAAGAGTTCCTCTTTTATTACAAATTACCTCATATTTATAGGTTTCCATAGATAACTAACTTCTTTGGGTTAGTTACTAATTTTTTTTCGCGCAATTCCAACAAGGTTATTAACTTTACAAATTTTGCACAAAAAGATTCTATTTCTGAACTTAGTTACAATAAGTGACATAAGTCACTTTTATAGAAGGCAATTATCAAGCCCATCAATTAAAAAACCAAGATGTTCCTGCCACAAAATTTTGTTGTTGGCATGGAAACTTATTTGTTCTCATTTAGGATAGCTCAAGTATCTAGCATTGTTCATAGTTTCAAAAGTTTTCTCTGTTGCCATGGCTCCATCTCCTATGATGGAAATCACATGATTCTTTATTTCTTTCAAGTCGCGACCAATGACCATACCTATTCCAGAATATATTCTAGTGGGGCTATAACCAACACCAAATGAGTCATATCCATTCATGCCCATTTTCTAAAACCCAAGAGACCATTGGTTTGTCTCAATGTGAACATCTTATTTTTTTTATTTAACCAGTAAGAATCTTGTGAGGATAAGTCTAATAGTCAACATCCCATGGTATCTTATCCCTAAAAGCATAAAAAACATGGAATTGGTGAACTGGTATAGGCCAATTCTAATTTTGGTCCAAAATGAGCATTCTGCAATTCCACCTTAGAACCTAGAATTAGAATTGAGTCTTGGAATTGGAATTGAGAATTCAATTTTGAGAAGGGAAACCAATTCCTGTTTTCCAATTCTAGATCAATTCTAGCAAACAAACGGACCTTAAGGGCCAGTTTGGGTACTAGAATACCATATCCTAGATATGGTCAATTCTGGGAGATGTTGCAATTCAACAAGATTCTTATCCTCAAAATGAAATCCGGAATATGGAATGACCCGTTTGGTTCACCCAGAAGATGACTGACAAGATGCATAAGGAATTTTAATTCTTTATTTTTTTATTTCTTTAAATATGGTGTATATATGTGTGTATATATACACACATGCACACATGTGTATATACATAGATACATGTATGTATGTATACATGTGTGTATCTACACACACATGTATATATACACACACATGTGTATATATGTATACATGTGTGTACATACACATGTATACACATATACACACATACACATGTGTGTGTATACATGCACATACACATGTTTTCATATACACACATGTGTGTATATATACACACATATGTGTAAATACACATATAAGGGTGTATCTATGTATACATATATACACATGTGTATATATACACCCACATACACACATGTATGTGTATACACATATATACATTTGTGTATATATACACACACATTACATGTGTGTATATACACATGTGTATATACACATGTGTATATACACATGTGTCTATACATACATGTGTATATATACACATGTGCATGTATATACACACATGTATGTATATACATGTGTATATATATACACATGTGCATATATATACACATGTGCATATATGCACACATGTGTATATACACATGTGTGTATATACACATGTATGTATATACACATGTATGTATATATGCATCCTTATAGCAATATAATATACATCTTTATAGTCACAGATTCTACAAAATATTAAATTTGGTTTGTATATACATGCACATGTGTATATACACACACATGTATATATACACATCCTTATATCAATATAATATACATATTTATAGTCACGGATCCCACAAAATATTAAATTTGGTTTTCTAAAAATTGGAATTCCCATTCCACTTTTTTGTGAAATTCAAATTCCACCTATTTAGGTGGAAGATGATATTCCCATTTTGGGGAAAAAATTGGAATTTCAAAATTCCAATTCCAATTTTTTAGATGGACACAAACATAGAATTAAAATTTCCTAGAATTAGATAATGCCAATTCCAATCTAATTCTAGGATGACATTAACTTATCTAGAATAGGCCTATTCCTGAATAAGGACCTATTCTTGGATTAATTAATTCTAAAAATAAAAGATGGAAAAATCTATTCTGCGTTTGGATCCCATGTTGTAGAATTGGAATAAGGATTATTTTTCATTTTTTTAATTAATTTGAGTAGTATGTATTTTTAACTTGTGTACACATATACACACATATGTGTGTATATACATACATGTGTATATACACACCCATGTGTGTATATACACACACATGTATATATACATGTGTGTATATACACATATATATACATAGGTGTGTATATACACACATGTATATACACACACATGTATACACACACATATATATATACACATGTATACACACATGTATATACACATGTGTGTATATACACACATGTATATAGACACACACATATATATACACACATGTGTATATATATACATACCCACATTTTAAAAAAAATGATTAAAAAAAGATTAAATTTTTATTTTATTTTAAAATGAATAATAAAAATAAAAATTTGAATCCATAAATAGCTTATTCTCGAATAAGAAATGAATTCCAGCTTTTTTTGGAATTAACTAATGCAAGCATTGGCCCCAAAATGGGGATTAGTTTTCTAATTTGAGAATTCAAAAAATACCACAAACAAAGAATTAAATTATCCCAGCATGAACTAATGCTTATTCCAAGTTAATGCTTTGCATCAAATGGGCCCTAAATGTTGTTTATTTTCAATATAATGTTTGGTTGGTCATACTTTAAATTTTTTACATGCATTTCATTTTTCAAGGCATATATATTGATCATATCAATAAAGTTCTTATCAAGGGCCCACTTTAAAAAAAATATAGTACTTAGTATAAAAATGGCTAATTTATGTAAGGAAATTGGTTGGATTTTAGCTTGTTAGGACCGCCATGTTCATGAGAAGAGGTGGCCATCGGTCAAGAGGGTTGAGACCAATTATGAGCAACATGATCTCTAGTTCTTGCATGCTAATAGCTATACGAAAGGGGTCATGATCCCTTCTAGTAGGCTGACTACATGCACATGGTTTGGGTTGATCTTTTGAAAAGCAGAAGGTAATGTATTCTATGAACAATGCAAGGGAACATGGTTTGGAGTGATCCTTTGAAAAGTAGAAGGTAATGTATTCTATGAACAATGCAAGGAACATTACTTTAGTAATCTAAGAGCATGTGCACATGGGTGAATTCAAGTAGAAATTCCTTTTTGCTACTAAATTTGCATAAGAACATTAGAGCAAGTTGTAGCTTTATTATACAAAATGAATATTGATAGTATATTTCAAATAAAGAATATAATTTTTATCTTTCTAAATTCTAAAGTGGGTCTCCAACTTGAAAGCATGCACCGAATCTAGGAAAATTCAAAAGAGAAGTAGTGACAGTCTCCTAATGAAACCATAAGTAATGAAATGGATTTGTGACTAAAATAATTCAAGAAATGTTGAATATAAGCATATGCCTCCTAAATTATAGTTCAAAACTAAAAAGGGTAGCCAATAATCCCATGTCATTAATAAAATTGATAACAAAGGTTAAGAACTCTCAAATGAGATGGGAAGTAGGATAACATTTCCACAATTTTTTTTAAGAAAAGTGAAAGTCCTAACACTAATTTTGTGAGCCATATGAAGAGGATTTGCATAAATAAATACCTTGTAGATCTCATAATCTTATTTAGAATTTTTTTTCAAACTTAGTACTACTAAGATAAGAAAGTCTTAGTAGCTCTATTGAAAAGCTTCAACAACATTTTTACTTGTTTTTTGATGTAAAACTTTAAAGCATGGACACAAAGGTTTTGACTAGATGAAAGTTTGGAAGAGATAGAATTGAAGAGCCTATTGGTTAGGAATCTAGAACTCCCAAAAATAACCTGGTAAAAGTATAATATCATGAGCTACCTCTCTCGAAAAGTAATTGAATTATAAAAGAAATCAAACTACTTCAAGGTTTATGTTGTTGGGTCGTGGAAATATAAAATAGCTCAATAATATATGTAGCTCTTTTAAAAAAATTAGTGAGATTTTAGATGTACACGACATTAAATTTAAATGTAACATGGTTACTAGTCTAAAAATAAGATGGACAATTTATCAAAAAGTAATTTATTATACCAAAAACTCTTATATTTAAAATTTAAACATTGAAATTCTATATCTAAAATAAATAATTGCTTTTTTTCAAGGCTATGAGGATTTTTTGTTCTATTTTTCACCCTAAATCTATGTTATTTTATTTTATTATAAAAAGGAAAAAGGATTAGGCTTAGAGAAAACAATTACGTGTTTTGTAACAACATTAATTATTGTTTTCACTCAGATGAATAAGTTAAGTGGTGGTGTTGTTGTTGTCTCGACTGAGGTTCAAACCTTTGTTGGGCCATACTAATCATGGTTTTGTGCCTTCACTACTCCAATGTGCTCTTAGGTTTGTGCCTTAGCTTTGTTATATGGGAATGAGGACTCCCATTTGTGGCCTCACCAATTCATAGCTCCAAGTAAAAAATGTTTCATGTCACTTGTCACATTAAAACATTTTCTAGGAACTTTTATTAAAAGTATTACATTTTATCATTAAGAAAATAAATGTTAATATCTAGGAATTATTTTGATAGTAAAACAAAAAAAAAATGTAAAAACAATGTATTAAATATGTAAATTTCAGATAATAAAATATGTACATATTGTATTGGAGAAAATGTGATTCTACAAAAGGAAAATTAATTTCCATGAAGAAAAAATTTCACTACATAATTTAGATATCTTCAACTAATTAACTAGTGGAAATATACAATTACAGATAAGGAAAATAAAGTTTATGATTATAGATATAGAAAGTGTAAGTGATAGAGAGTTTTTGGTCCAAATCTAGGCATTTAAATAAGGATAACAATGTGGAAAAGTTTAACAATACATCATGTGGACATCTATGTCATGTGTTTTAGTCTCCTAAATAGTATAAACAAAGAGATACATAAAGAATGAGAATACCCAAATATGCACTTTGGCTAACCTTTGTGACCTTGAATATCTGAAATAAAGCCACATACAAACACAAAATAAAAAATATTTCAAGAGATCATCCATGATGTTCGTACAGATGGACCCATACTTTGACACATGAGAACCTATGGATGTTTTTTTATTAAAATAAGTGGGGAATGGACACAACCCATACAATAAATAAACAAAAAACATCAAAGTAGGGTTGGAGAGAAGGCTAGCAAACTACCATGAAAAAAAGTAGGGTTTTGATAGAGCCCAAAACCTTATGCACAGAGTGGAGAAACTAAAAAGAGAACCAATCATAGAAAGAAGAGAACATAGCAACTATCTAACAAAATTGATAAAGATAGAACAAATTAGGATGCATCCAATTTTTGAATAATAGCTTTAAGGCTGCATATCTAACAATTTGACATTAGAAGGAAAATACTTCTTTGTGGGATATTTATTCTTGTGTTGAAATTTTTTTCATGTGGATCTATCATCAGAATCAAAAGAATTTTTACTTATTGATAGATCTATCATTAGGCTCCATCTCATAGTAGTACTCCCTAACTAGTTTTTTCGTCATAACTTCCTGTATAGACCTCATACTCAAAATGTAAAAACACTTTTGAGTACCCATTTTGGCCTTATTTAACATATCCCAAACTTAGGTGTTCTTTTTTTTTTGGAAACAAAAAAGTAGAAAATTTACTATCATACTTTTCTAGACCTTCAAGTGGACCATCAAATTGTGTATTTTGGTCATAACTTTCAAACCAAAACTAACATCCAAGAAATAAAACTTGATTCAAACACTCATTTGGCCCCGTCACAAAATATCAATTTTATAGGTGGTTTTTTCTTGGAATGAAACCTCTAAAATTGACTAGTAATGTCGCCCTTATGCCCAATTAGGCTTCCTTTACAAAGTCACATTGCGATTTTTCCTTCCCCAAACCACCAATCTTCACTCCAAGGCTTGATAGAGATCCCAAGGGGTCTATAAAAATGGTTTTTACTCATTTGAACATCCAAAAATCACCACCTATAAAAACCCCACCTCTATCTATCAATTTAAGCCTAATACAATGATAATATTAGGCTAGGGCATCACCAATTTTACATCTAACACCATCCCCTACTCCTAAAAGTGTCAAAAACATAAAATACATCCTAAATTCCCCCATTCAACCAATTTTCAGATTTTTCTACTAGTGGAATGGGCTCCAAACCATTATTTTTGTGTTCAAACCCTCAAACCTAGGGTTTTCAGGTAGTGTTTAATAAATTCCTTATAACTTCTTCAAATATTAATAAAATTGATTCAAACCAATTGAAAATGAAACTATATTCACTCCTCTGTCAAATAATATTATTTTCATACCATTATAAGATCGTACATGGCCTTACAATTCACTCCAACTTTGATAGAACAATAAAAGTGCTAGAAAATAGAGTATATTTTCATACTTATTCACCAAAACACCATCAATCAACACCCATAATCTATGGAATTTTTTTTTTGACATGTGTGGAAAACCTCTCCAAAAATTACCAACCAGCATTTGAACTACAACTAACAAAAAACCACCTTTTTCTCATTATAAAAAAATTGACAATAAAAGTTGCTTGACAGCTTTAGTAATTTATTTTGCAAAACTTGACAACTTGACTCAAAACATAACATAATCCAAACATAAAAATATTGTAAATAGACCTTGTTACATGATCTAAACTAAAAACTATGGGAAATTTGACCAAATGGCCTCATGGAGGCATGAACTCAACTAGGTGCTCTTGCACCATATTCCCTAGGAAAAATGGACTCAAGTACCATTGAGGATAGTTTTTCTATAATGGATTCATGTTTGTTCATGTTATCTTTTGATCTACAAGTGATATCTCCATTTGGAAACCCCTTACAACAAGTCAAATACTAAAAATATGCATTATCCCTTGCCTTTGACTGGTTCTTCACTTGAAAATATTGTTCTTCACTTGATGGATGATCTTTCATGCATGCTACATCTGAGAATATTGTCTAATCTACTTGTTTATCTTCTACCACACCTCCTTGTGCCTTTTAATGCACTTCCTTGTTCTTCACTCCCATTTTATGCTTAAATTTATTCACCTCTCTTTGCAACTTATTCTTAACCACTTCTCTCTTATCTTTCATCTCTTTCATCTTTTATAGTGACCCCATAACACATATCTTCTTCTTTCTTAGGTGTACTTACCTCTATCAAGAAAGAAGAAGAATATCTAACATCTCCTTATGGAAAGAATGCATGGAACACTTCTTCTATTTTCCTATCAAAATATATTTTAAGATAATATTGGAACACTGACTCAATATTATTTCTCTCAAAAATAAAATCATTCTTCAAAACTATAGTCTTGATACCTTCAAGTTTTGAAGTAATTGCAAGATTCATGTCCTTCTCTTCATCTACCTTTACTAACTATTTCCTACCTACCATTATCACATTAGGCTTCATCATTCGACCTTTATCATCTTCTTTCATTAATGTCAAAGGCTCCATCCTTTTCTATCTCATAGGTGTTTCTTATCCCACCATACATTGCATGCTTATAAAATTTACATAGCCTCCTTAGCAGAAAATGGCATACATCCATAGGAAATATGTCATGAATAATTTTTTCCTTACACCCTCCAATATTTAATTCCACCCAAGTTTTTTCATTGACCAATGCACATTAACCCTCATTCGACCAGGAAACTTTGTAGGGTCTTGGTGCTCAAATAAACATATTGGATTTCCTATGGACTTTCCAGTCCAATGTAGGGAAACCCAAGTGATTTGGCCAACTAACAAGTCACAACCAAGGCAAGGTTGGAACTTCTACAATTCTGGCGCTACAAGACCAAGGTTGTTAGGCCTATACCTTGACTTATCCTTCAAGTTACAAGGCTTTTATAGCATATAAGAAACACTTCAACCTTCTCTCTCAAGTATGGCAAGGAACTTGAAAGAAATCTAACAGAAAGCAATATATCATAAACTGTAAACTGAAATACTTTAAGTAATTGAAAGAATGTTTAGTAAATGTGTATGTAATTTGAAATGAATAGATAGATAAGATATCACAAAACTATAAACAATGAACTGAATAACTATAATCCAAATAATTATTAGACCAGTGCCTTATTCTACCATGGGCAATAGATTCAAGATCATTCCAATCTTATGTTCAACCTCAGAGACATTTTTACAAGAAAACTTATCACTTCAAAGGTGTTATGGAATGTAAATGCAACCTAAAACAAATTCAAAGATATTTCAAAAGGGTAATACTTCTTAGATGACAGACTAATTACTAAGGCCTCAATCAACAGAGTTTAACCATGCAAAATGAGAAAACCAATTGAAAATATAGACTAAGAATCAAATAAGGAAGCATTCACATCAAACTATCACTTTGAAGAATTTCTATTGGTTTATCTAAGGGACTAATTGTAAAATGATAATGAAACTATTACACATGTGAAAGAAAAAGGACTTATCTTTATTTATTTTGAAAAAATAGTACATCTAGGTCCATGTTATACTTGTTGATTAAAAACTATCCAAA
>MU227116.1:23716-68630 GCA_018584345.1 Thuja plicata | reverse complement strand
TCAAAAGACACAACTCTTATTACAAATTATTTTGAAAAAATAATAAACTAACTAAAAAAAATAACTACCTAACTTTCAGATTTGGCTTTGGTCGAAAATCCAAAACACCTCATGAAAATCTAATATTTATGTTGGAGATACGAAATTTGATTTCCCGAACTGGGTCATTTTTAGATTTTTAAAATTTGACCATCTTTATCCTCTGTCAAAATCATCTTTGTAGAAGGTCTAGATTTTAGCATTTTCCGAAGGCTTCGATTAGTTAGTTCTATTTATTTGTGTCATAAAGCTTCCTTCCTTTGATCTTTTTTTTTTCTTATGGAGAAACATGCTTCTTGATAATGGATTGGGACTTCTAAATTATCAAAATTTAGGGTACCACCATAGGGATTATCAAGTGGTATCCTAGGCAACTTCAATTTATCAACCATCTCAATTGAATCCATGTTATATGTACTTCTTATATCTATTATGACTCTACATACCTTGCCCATTGACTTACACGTGGTTTTGAATACCTTCCTCCTTTTTTATCACTCCTTTTCTTTGGATGCTTTGATGAGAGCTCTCCTTACCATAAGTGATGCACCAACCTTTGGAGAAGCATGTTGTGATTGAAGGTTTACACTTTCATTATCCTCTTCTTGTACCAATTGGTTCCTTCTTTCTCCTCCATGTGAAGTAGATGATTTTCCTTCATTAAATCCATGTTTGGTCTCCAAATTTATAATATTGATAAAACCTTCCTGAGATTGTGCTTGAACCTCTTCCTTGTCCACAAAATCTTCCTCTAAAGCTTTATCTACCTCCTCTAAATCCACCTCTTTGGTAAAAACTTGTTCTTGGACATTTCTTGCATCTTGTTGGTTCTCATAGGTCTACCTTGGAGTATAAATTGAACATCTTCCTCTAGTAATATTGCCTTTTATTGGGCCCTATTTTGTTGATCTTTCCTTCTATTTAACTTTTCTTTGGCCTAAAATGTTGATTGATAGCATTCTTCAAACATTCCTGGAAGAGCCATACTTAACTCATCTTGTAAATGAAACCTTAACGCATTTATTTACCTTGTGTCTTTCTCCAACTCATCTTCAACATGAGCTTCCCTAATGGTTAACATATGACTCTCCTCAGTATAATCCACGACATCGATCTTCTTTTGTTTAAGATTTGGAATGTTCCTAAATACCAAAATTGCAAATTCACCTAGAAGGAATTTTCTCTCACTTTGATCTACCATTCTACCCCATGAATTTATCTTTGATTCCCCTTCTTCACTCTCTCCCCTTGTACATAATTAAACAAAGTTAAGATAGCGCTTTTCAACTTTGTTTTGGTAAGCTTCACCCTTTGTTCTTGTGCTACCTCCTCAAACTCAATGTAGTTATCAAGTGCATCAATCCTATGTAGCACCTCTTCACCATCCAACTTCCCACCATACATGGGAAATTCCATATTTACCTAAGGAGTGTCTCCTTTGACAGCCTTCAACATCTTAATCATTCTCAAATAAGTAGGGTCCAATTCTTCCTCATCCTATTAGACTCTTTCTTGAAGGTTTTCATCCTCACCCCTTCCTCTTCCTCTTGGTTAGTTTGATTCCTAGTGACCACACCACTCCTTTGATTTTATTCAAGTGTTCAAAGTATGAAAATTATATCTTCATCATACTCCTTTGTCTCATCTCCCTACCATATTTTTATTTTAATTCACTCACCTCTCAAGCAATCCCTTTAGGAGGTATCTTGTTTCTCCTTCACCTCAACATTTCCCTCTTTCAGATGAGACCTATCATCTGATACCAATTTATGGAGAGAATGGGTGTACAACTCAAAAAAATCCTAAAACGAGAAAAAATTTAATCTCTTAACATTCAAATGGTGGGTTTTCATTCATTAGACCTTAGTCTCGTATTAGTACTCCCTAATTGGGTTTTTCAACATAAATTCTTGTAAAAACCTCATAGAAAAACACTTTTGAGTGCCCATTGTAGCATTATTTAACATATCCCAAAATTAGGTATGGTTGTTTTGGAACAACAAAGTAAAAATTTGATTGTCCTACTCTTTTAGAGCTGGAAGTGGAACAACTTGTGTATTCTATACATAACTTTAAAAGAAAAAATGATCTCCAAGAAAAAAAACTTGCTTCAAACACCCATTTGTCCCCTTCACAATATATCCAATTTGTACATGGGATTATTTTAGAATAAATTCCTATAAAATTGACTGGTAATATTGCGCTTAAGCCCAACTAGGCATCTTTTACAAAGCCACCATGTGATTTTTCCTTTCCCAAATAACCAATCTTCACTCCAAGGCTTGCAACAAATCACAAGGGGTTTGTAACAACATTTTTACAAATTAGAACATCCATAGATTCATCACCTATCAAAACCCTACCTATACCTATCAATTCAAGCCTGATACAATGAAATATTAGGATAGGGCATCACCAATTTTACACATACTCCTGCAAGTTTCAAAAGCATAAAAAAATATCATAAATTCCTCCATTAAACCAATTTTCAGATTTTTCTATCCGTGGAATGGGCTCCAAACCATTATTTTTTGTGTTCAAACTATCAAACATAGGGTTTTTAGTCTGTGTTCAGTAAATTGTTTATAACTTCTTCAAAACTTAATGAAATTGAGTCAAACCTCTTGCAAATGAAATTTAATTCACCCCTCTATCAAAAATTATGTGTTTCATACCATTAGAAGGTTTTACGTGGTTCTAAGATTTGCTACAATTGTGATAAATCCATAGAAGTGTAGGAAAATATAGTATATTGTATTTCTTATTCACCAAAACACCATCAATCAACACCTTCGATTGATGGAATTTTTTGTTTACATATATGGCCAACCTCTCCAATAGTTACCAACCACCATTTTAATTTTGTTTTTAAGCCACATTTTTTCTCATTATGATAAAATTGACAATAAAAGTTGCTCGACAACTTTAGCAACCTTTTTTTTGCAAAAATTGACAACTTGACTCAAAAATTAACAACATGAATCAAAATATGACAAACAGTCTAAATAGACCTTATTATATGATCCAATAACAAAACCAAATAAAATTTGACCAAATGGCCTCATTAAGGCATGAACTCGACTAGGTGCTCCTGCACCGCATAGAGGGGATGGAAAACAATTGAAATAACTTTAAGTTTGATGTAGTGAAAGGGGAAGGCATCATTAACTAGACCAAGACTTGAGAGAAATCTAGGCGACTAGGAAACATAAACAAAAAACAAATAACTTAGGATGTAGAATTTATGGAACAATAGAATCCACCTCAAGCTCAATGGGGACAATTGAAGAAAGAGTTTCCCAAGCTATAGGAGCCAACAAAATCAATGATTTTTTATAAAAACTATAAATAAATTTATTAATAATTAAATATAATTCTCTAAAAATAATGATGGCACTCTTGATCTCTGACTCTAGAGTGGGATTCATACAACAAGTACTTCTCAAAATTAAGATGCATGTTATAAGGCTTCAAATGGAGTGTTTGGGTTTGTAGGTTAATCAAGGAGATTTTCCTCTATTAAATTCTTGAATAATATTAAGATCCTATTGGCTACTTCTTTCCAAAAAATATTTCACTGAGTTGAGTTCCCTTGAATCCATATCTATAGGGTAAGAGAGGAAAATCCACTTTCTCTAATAGGGATTTCAGAAACCATAGAGGTAATAGGAAAATAAAGGGAAAATATCAAGCTCACAATTATAGAATGCAACATCTCCCTCAAGCTAATGGTATTAAATGATGGGTTAAAAATAAATCTACAAAACCTCCACAGGAGAATATGCCCTCTCCCACTAACAAAGCATAATTGCCATTAGTAGGAATTGTGAATATTATTTTTTTGGATGAAAATCTTCAACAAAAAATTTTAGAGTTGTGTTCAAGAGCTTTGATTGGTAAGATCTTGCAATTCTTCCCTTATCAAGATGAATTATCACAATGATTTTTGTCTAATTGGGAGTGTGCAAGTGAGGTTTTTTATATTGATAGGGGAAATGGCTCCTTTATAGTAGTTTTATCAAATTCCTCATATAGAGATGTTGTTAATAGGGAAAAAATTGGTTTATGGATGGGATTGGGTTGTTCACAAATAACTTAACTCATTTTTTTTCCTCTGCATGTTTCTCCCCTCGGTTCTTTCCTCTTTGGGTTCAATTAAGGTCTTACCTCCCTCTAGATTATCATGGAGTATATCTCATTGAGGTAATAGAAAACCAAATGGGAATTTTTTTGGGTCACAATTTGTTTTCATTTGATAATTCCTAATTTTTATTTTATCTTTCTCTCCTTTTTGATGTTGAAAAACATCTCCCTCTTACTTTGCAATTTGAATCCAAATATTGTACGCGGGATAAAAAATTGACTATTGAGGATTCAGAGCTGGTTACTTCTAAGATTGATACTTTAGGCCATTTTACCTCACTTTACAATAATTGTGAAGGAAAATTTATTCATCTCTACAAAGATCCATCCACAAAGGAAAACATTTGTTCTCTTAAAGGCCCTCAACCAAGTGTTAATGAGGAAATTATATAGACTAATCACATTCATCCCATTCCATATATGGATTTATCTGCAACCTAGCCTCAAGATGATCTATATAATATCACTTGTCCCCCTTAGGACCCATAAGCTCATAGTATTGAAGATATACTAGAACTTTCTAAGAGTAACACTCAAGTAGATGGACATACCCAACCTCAAATTATTAAGACCTAGAAGAAGATGCACTCTTCTACGAATTATTATATAATTGATGTTATAAATTTGTAAGGGTTCCTCCATCGAAACTTCAAGGAAGACAATATTTTTTAGAATAAAGATCCAAATGACCTTCCTCATAAAATCTCATTTCAAGGAGACATACTTTCAAAAGGGCTTGAGTTTTCCTTTATTTGGAAACTCCTCATTCGACATCCCTAGTTTTCCTTTATTTAGAAACTCTAAAAATATATCACTCCCCACCATCCTCAGCAGTAGGGTACTCTCAGGATCTTCTTCCCAAACAAATTTGTATCATAAAGGAAAATATTTATGATTTCATTCAGCTAGCTATTATCAAGTATCCCCTGACCATCCTCCTAGTTGCCAAAAAGGAAAAAAAAAAAAAATTGTCATATTCCAAGGTTTTACGAGTAGAGGTATCTCCCCAATCCCCTCTTGTAGCAAGGAAATATTTGGATTCCAAGTTGAAAATAGGTTGTATTATAAAAAAAAAAAAGTTCTTTTTAACATGACTAAAGAATATTTTGAGAGATTTTATTCATTAGGAAATTATGAAAATTTGGTAGAATATCTTGTCATTCAACTTGCAGAACAAAAAATTTCACAAATTATTAAGGAAGAATTCCCTATTTTAGAGCATGATCTATACCTAGTAAAACAATCATCCCAATCAACACTTTCTATTTTTTCTTAGAAGATGTCTATATCTCAATCACAATTTAAGAAACATTTAAAATCTCCATGTTCATAAAAAAGTAGAGAGGGCACCCACCTCAAAGTAAAAAAAAAAAAAGTAAAGAGGAAATTGCTACGGTATAAAAAGTACTCTAGCCTTCTCTATCAAACAAAGGAAATCAAAGGAATCGGTTTGAATCCTAATTATGAATCAAATATAAAAATTAAGAAGATCTAGTTTCTCTCCTAGGCCTCAATGAAGCAATCATCTTGGAATGTTAGGAGTATTAATGTCCCTAACAAAAGGTTCTTCATAAAAATACAACTAGATAAAAGTGAGGTGGTTGTGATACTAATCTAGGAGAGTAAGTTAACTCCTGATAATTCCAAAGATTTTTTCAAAAAGTATCATCTTTGGTAATCTTTTGAATCTCCATCTATTGGAGCTTTAGGTGAATTGAAAATTCTATGGAGAAAATCAAGGGTTCAAGTTTCTCTAATCACTTCCTTGATGCAAAATAGCCTCTGGTTAAGGTGTCCTTATTTGAGGTCTCTTTTTCTCCTTAATGTTTATAGTCCTACTTCAAATATAAGTAAGAAATTCCAATGAATAACTCTATCCCAATTTCTAGACTCCCTAAGAGAAAAGAAGAAAATTATTTCAAATGGTTTCAATACTATTTTTTCTTTGGATGATAATAAAGGAGGTATATCCCCTCCCCTTAAAATCATTGAAGATTTTAGAGACTTTGTGAATTCGAATAGCCACTTTGATTGTTTCCCTCCAAATGGTTGAGTAACTTGGACAAAGAGGCACAAAGGTTTCCTTCATATAGTAGAAAGATTGGACAAGTTTTTCGTAAACCCAAAAAGGATTCTGAATAAGGGGTGTTGCAATTATTAGATTCTTAATTATAGCGGGTCTCATCATTTTCATTTGCAATTATATATCCCTTCATCATCTACGATAAAGATCTCTAAGCCACATTTTAAATTTGAGTGAATGTGGCTTAGGAACTCATCATTCCTTCCCCTCCTTAAAACTTGGTGGCAATGATCTCCTTTTGTGTAGGGTTCAAGGTTGTATCAACTTTCAAAAAAACTTTAGTATTTCAAAAAGAAATATAAAGAATAGAATCATTCATATTTCAGGGGGAAAATGGCCCCAAAAAAGCATTAGGAATGATGAGTTCCTAATGCCTTGGACAAGGCAAACCTTCCATCCAAACAACAACAAACCTTTTTTTCTTGTAGGTATAGGTACAGAACAACAAATTACAAAGCAGATTCGGATACCCTTTTCGACAAACTTTTAGGATCCACGAACAAAATTTCCGTCGGAGCAGTGCAGGTCAAGGTCGACATAAAGGGGTACAATTGTGCCCCCGTATTTGGGTCAAGGTCGACCTTGCTCAAAAAAGAAAATGATTTCTGGGTTTTCTTCGTCTCTGTATTTCCAAATGAACATTCACAATCAAACTTAGTACTTAATCAAGTTTAGACTAACCTTACATTGCAACTTGCAATCAATAAGTAACAAAAGGTATGAACACGGAATTCATCATCAATCTTTGCATTTCTCCATTTCAATCAATGGATTTCAACTAAATTTAGACAAGTAGAAATCATACAAAATGTAGAAGCAACACACAAGAATCCACCATATCTCCAATGAAAATTGTATATTAACTTCATACTTTTGTTCACTATAGTTTATCATATGAGGTCCCATATCTCTAGCCCTTACTTATCTTCTTATGCAGTTTTGAAGGAAACATTATTTCAAGAACATTCTCAAAGAAAAAGAATAACTAAACGATTAGCTGAATTTTATTGATTAGCTGAATTTTATTAATCAATCCATTAGTCAGCATGGTTTATCAGCACAAACTTATGATTTCCGAAAGAATTTACAAAAAAATCAAATTGAAGTATTAGCACGTGAATAAATTTATAAGATCTCCGACTCGATCATAATACAAAATTCTTTCATGATCTAGCCAATGTTAAATTCATATTTCAAGAACATTCTCAAAGAAAAAGAATAACTAGACGATTAGCTGAATTTTATTGATTAACTGAATTTTATTAATCAATCCATTAGTCAGCATGGTTTATCAGCACAAACTTATGATTTCTGAAAGAATTTGCAAAAAAATCAAACTGAAGTATTAGCACGGGAATAAATTTATAAGAACTCTGGCTCGATCATAATACAAAATTCTCTCATGATCTAGCCAATGTTAAGAATCACAATGAGATAATCTTTCAAATCTAAGATAAATCAAGCACCATTTTACTTGATGACAAGCTTATTTAGGTAGAAGCAGTTACTTTTTTCTCCTAGCTATTAACATATAGTAGATGTAAAAATTTGAATAAGTTATTAATCTTATATAAAAAATATGTAAAATAGAATCGATAGAAATTTGAATGTAAGTTCTAATTTATTAGTTGTTTCATGAAAAAGATAAGAATCATGTGTATGTCTCACTGCCTTAAACACAATCAAATGCAAATATTTTTGGTGAGAAAATAATCTCAAAATAATTTCTATGATTGAGAAAAATGGAAATAAATAACACTCGGTCGCTATGAGAGCAATATTTTTTTAGGGTTGGTTATGTAAAATTTGAAAACCTAAGGTCATGTGACAAATGGAAGCTTAGAAACTCAAACGATTTAGCAAAAAGATGATAGCCTTCTATATGTTTTTTTTGTCTTGATATCTCTTATGACCCCTCTGGGCATAGGAATAGACCTGGTCTGTTTAGCCTTTCAGTGTCCCCAAAAATGAGGGACGGGACTCGAACTTTAAACCTATGGATCGATATTGGTTCATATCTATGGCATTTGGATTCCACTTCTGGCTTTCAAAATGCTTGTTGCATTCATTCTTTTATCAGGATTTGGTACCTGCAGAAATTATGCCACACATATAATGAGGGAAATAATGGCAGGTTTCTAGTCCGTCGCTTAGTTTATTTTATCTAATAATTATTACCTAAAATATTAAGGAATATTTTATAAATCAGATAACTAAATGAATACAAATTTTCTTACTTATATTTAAACAATGAGTTTAAAATTAATTTTTTCTATTATAAGATTTTAAATTTTGTTTATTTTTATAAGGAGGGATAAATCTTAATGGTAAGAACAACAACACAACAATTTAACCATCACGACATGCCACTATTAGCATTATAAATTTTTTTAATTATTATACATTTTAGCATATAACTTTTTTTTTAAAAATGACATTTTAATTTTAATTTTTCAACTAAATTGTATCTTTCCAATATCTGAGTAGACTTTAGTACCATCCAAGATTTGGAATACTGAACCACACGTGTCAGAAATCATTGTATTACAAGTTAGGCATGAACGGTAAATTTATATTGCAAATGGACTGGGTATTGAATTGCAAATTGACATTGAGAAAGTGGGAACTCATTACAATTAGATGCAAACGAACAAAATATAAAATTGCAGACTGCAGCCTGCAAATGAGCAGTAGAATATTCTATTGCGAGTTAAAAATACTGGTTCAATTTATATTTTTTTCCACATTGCAACATATACGTTCGTTCTTTTCATATAAGTTTTTTTGGTTTCTTGCTTTCAAAATTATCTGGACGCACATGGAAATCCTGTTACAGTTGTTCATATCTTATCAGGCTTATCCACATTTAAATTAATCTTGGGGTTATTGTATGAAACAAATGGCAATTAAAATAGTATAGTAGATAAACTAACACTGATTATTATATATTTATATTCAGAAAATAATTAAATATTTCAAACAATTGTATAAAAAATCTTCAAAAATATCAAAACCACAAACAGAGATTGAAAAGAGCACAAATATATCTGCAAATGTTGGAATGAAATATCTTTTAGCCAGAATGCAATCTTCAAGCAGGCATGGTGAAAATGATAGAGAATTATAAATATAAAAATAGTTATTTGCCATTTTTTTAATATGAATTTTTTAGTTTCTCTTAATATTACAGTCTATTTCCAATTATTAAACACAACTTTCTAGATTTTCCATTTGCTTGAGTTATTTTAAAGCATAAACAACCAGCTGAGAATATGGGATGATTCAGCTTTGTCGATTAGCTTGTCATGCACCAAATGTAAAATAATATATTTTTTAAAAGTTCGCAGCTCCGATTTGTTAAGAAGACCACATTTAAACAATGGATCTCTAGTGCCTAAATGCGATGGAAAAAAAAATGCTTTATCGTATTATGAAGTTTATAGATTGTCATGCAGCGGTTGAGAACGATTTGTGCTTGGATTGCTTAATCTTACTTAATCTTTTCCTATTATCAAAGAGAGCATCTTAATAATAGGACCAGTTCTACAGATATATTTTTCTTAGACTGCGCTATGTAAGGCGTGAAAATAACAAAATAGTTTATTGTCTTTATTGCTATGAGAATGATAAAATAAGGACAGTTTTGTCCTTTTTGTTAAACTAACTATGATTTTTCATTGTATTTTATCTTCTTAGATGTTGTCTTAACACAAGGAGAACAAAATAGGTAGAGAGCGGGTAAAATGTGTTGCTAAATTGTTGGTTATTTCAAAATATATTAGCCTAGGTCATCACTAGTTTATTTCAAAATATAGATTGAAAAATATAAAAAAACATTCTAAATTCCTCCATTCCACCAATTTTCATATTTTCCTACCAGTAGAATGGGCTCCAAACCATTATTTTTGTGTTCAAACCCTCAAACCTAGGGTTTTTCAGGCAGTGTTTAGTAAATTCCTTATAATTTCTTCAAATCTTAATGAAATTGAGTCAAACCACTTGAAAATGAAATTAGATTCATAACTCTATCAAATAATATGAGTTTGATACCAGTAGAAGACCTTACATGGCCTTACTAATCGCTTCAACTACGATAGAACAATAAAAGTGCAGGAAAATAGAGTATATTTTATTGCTTATTCACCAAAATATCACCAATCAACACCCTTGGTCTATGAAAAAAAGTTTTTTTACATGTGTGGAAAACCTCTCCAACAATTACCAACCACCATTTGAATTAAAACTAACAAAATTGACAACAAAAGTTGCTTGACAACTTTTGTAATATTTGTTTTGCAAAACTTGACAACTTGACTCAAAAATTAACATGAATCAAACATGAAAAAAAGTCTAAATAGACCTTGTTAGATGACCCAAGCACAAAACCAAATTAAATTTGACCAAATTTCCTCATGGAGGCATGAACTCAACGAGGTGCTCCTGCACCATACTCCTTGGGCAAAACAGACTCAATTACAATTGAGAAAAATGTTCCAGCAATGGATTCAAGTTTGTTCATGTCCTATTTTGATATACAAGTGGTATCTCCATTTGGGAACCCCTTCCAACAAGTCAAATACTAAAAATGTGCACTGTCCCTTGCCTTTGACTGGTTCTTCACTTGAAATTGTTGTTCTTCACTCGATGTATGATCTTTCACCTCTTCGACATTTGAGAATTTTGTCAAAGATGCTTTATTTATCATGTGGTATCCTAGGAAACTTTAATTTATCAGCCATCTCAATTTAATACATGTTATATATACTTCCTAAATCTTTTACAACTCTTCATACTGTGCACATGCACTTGCAAGTGGTTTTGAAGAGTGTCCTCATTTGTGATCACTCCTTTTCTTGCAATGATTTGATGAGAGTTCTCCTTACAATAAGCCATTCACCAACCTCTAGGGAAGCATGTTGTGATTGAAGGTTTATACTTTCATTATCCTCTTCTTTTACCAATTGATTCCTTCTTTCTCCTCCATGTGAAGTAGATGATTATCCTTCATTACATCGTCATGTTTGGTGTCCAAATTTATTACATTGATATAACCTTCCTTAGAATGTGTTTCAGCCTCTTCATTGTTCACCAAATCTTCCTCTAAAGCCTAATCTACGTCCTTTTAATTCACCTCTCTGATCAAAAAACATTTCTTTTACATTTATTTTTCTTCTTGGTTCTCATAGGACTGCCTTGGAGTAGAAAGTGAACCTCTTCCTCTAGTACTACTTCATTTTCCCCTAGTTTGTTTATCTTGCCTTCACTTTAACTTTTCTTCGGCCCTAAATTCCAATTGGTAGTATTCTTCAACCATTCTTTGAAGAGCCATACTCAACTCCTCTTGTATATTAAACCTTAACCCATTTATGCACCTTTCTAGTTTGTCCACCTCATCCTCAACATGAACTTCCCTAATGGTTAGCTAATACAAGTCTTCGGTATAATCCATGACAACCATATTTTTTTGTTTAATATTTTGAAGATTCCTAAACATATGAATTGCATAGTCTCCCGATATGAGTTGAATCTTACTTTTAACCACCATTATTTCCAATGAATTTATCTTTGATTTCCCTTCTCCACTCTCTCCCCTTGTACGCAATTCCACCAAGTTAAGGTAGCACCTTTCAATTTTGTTTTGGGAAGCTTCACCCTTTAATATTCTGCTACCTCCTCAAACTCAAAGTAGTTATCAATGCATCAATCCAACCTAGCACCTCTTCACCGTCCAACTTCCCACCATACATGGGAAATTACACATTCACCTTAGGATTGTCTCCTTTGACAACCTTCATCATCTTAATCATTGTGGTCCCATTCTTCCCCATCCTCTTGGACCCTCTCTTGAGAGTTTTCATCCTCACCCCCTTCTTCTTACTCTTGGTCACTTTGATCCCCAGTGACCACACGTCTCCTTTGATTTTCTTCAATTGATAAAAGTATGGAAAACATAGCTTCATGATACTCATTTACTTATCTCATCTCCTTGGCATATTTTTTTTTTAATTCACTCATATCTCTAGAAATCCCTTTAGGAGGCATCTTGTTTCTCCTTTTCCTCAACCTTTCCCTCTTTCAGATAAAACCTATGCTCTGATACCAAATTATGTAGAGAAGGGCGTACAACTCCATAAAATGCTCAAACAAGAAAAAATTTAATCTCTTAACATTCAAATGGTGGGTTTTCATTCATTAGGCCTCGCTCTCCTAGTAGTACTTTGTAACAATTTTTTTAATCAAAACTTCCTATAAAAACCTCATAACAAGAATATAAAAACATTTTTTAGTACCTATTTTAGCATTATTTTACATATCTCATAATTATGTATTGTTGGTTTGGAACAAAAAAGTCAAAAATTGATTGTCCTACTCTTTTAGGCCTGGAAGTGGAACAACTTGTGTATTTTGGTCATAACTTTCAAATAAAAACTTATCTCCAACGAATAAAACTTGCTTCAAATACCCATTTGTCCCCTTCACATTATATCCAATTTGTAGGTTGGGTTCTTTTGGAATAAAACCCTCTAAAATTGACTGGTAATGGTTTTTGAAAGGTTTTTTGCTCTTATTGCATTTGTCAAAAATGGTACTACAACGTCTACCCCGTCAATTCTCTCTCCAACATCATAAAAAAACTCTCAAGTCTGGAGCAGCCAGCGGAAGGAAAAATGCCAAAAGAAGGATTAAGGCCTGCAAAACCATCTCCCGCGCAGATTTTTCTACAACCCTAGGCATTTTGAAGTCGTTGCTCTTAAATCAGGGCATTTTGGCCAGTGCTCCCGTAGATGGCTCTCGGTAAAATTTTGGGTGTTTGTCTTCCATCTCTTCCTTGGGAACAAGGAATTTTGCTTAGGGCTTCTAATGTAATCCTTCTGTAACTAGCATGACCTCCGTAGTATGCTCTTGTTTTTTGCTCTTCGTGGTCTTTATGTAAATTCTGTTATGTACTGGGCAATGATTAAGGGTTTTCTTTTTGCTTCTTTCCCTTAAGAGCCCTTGAAGCAGTTATAATTATAATATATTCCAATGGCCCTGCCCTTTTTTGCCTTAAAAAAAAAAATGCTTCTGTTAAGCCCAATTAGGCCTCATTTACAAAGCCACCATGTGATTTTTCCTTCCCCAAATCGCCAATCTTCACTCCAAGGCTTGAGACAGATCATAAGGGATTTGTTACAATATTTTTTACCAATTGGAATGTTGACACACTCATCACCTATCTAAATGCTACCTATAGCTATCAATTGAAGCCTAATACAATGAAATATTAGGCTAGGGCATCTTCAATTTAACATCTAACACCATTCCCTACTCTTGCAAGTTTCAAAAACATAAAAAACAACCTAAATTCCTGCATTACACTAATTTTTATATTTCTATACTTGTGGAATGGGATCCAAACCATTATTTTTTTGTTCAAACCCTCAAACTTATGGTTTTCAGATGGTGTTCAATAAATTATTTATAACTTCTTCAATCTTAATGAAATTGTGTCAAACCATTTGGAAATGAAATTTGATTCACCTGTCTATCAAAAAATATGTGTTTCATACCATCAGAAGACTATACATTGTTGTAAACTTCGCTACAACTGTGATAAAATAGTAAAAGTGTAGAAAAATAAAGCATATTGTATTTCTTATTCACCAAATCACTATAAATCAACACCCCTGATCGATGGAAAAAAGTTGTTTATATGTATGGCCAACCTCTCCAATAGTGAGCAAGCTCCATTTTAATTAAAAGTAACAAAAAGATTGCCTTTTTCTCATTATGACAAAATTCATAAAAAAAGTTGCTTGACAACTTTAGCAATTTTTTTTTCAAAAATTGACAACTTGACTCAATACTTAACAACATGACTCTGAATATGAAAAATGGTCTGAATAGACCTTATTACATGATTCATAAACAAAACCAAATAAAATTTGACCAAATGGCCTCATGAAGGCATGAACTCAACTAGTTGCTCTTGCAACACTTAGAGGGGAGGAAAAACTATTGAAATGACTTTAATTTGTATCTCGTGAAAGGGAAATGCATCATTAACTAGAGTAAGATTTGAGGGAAATCTAGGCGACTGGAAAACATAACCAAAACCAAATAACTTAGGATGTGGACTTTTAGGAATAATAGAGTCCACCTCCAACCCCATGGGAATAATAGAAGAAATAGTGTCCCAAGATATCAGAGCCAAACAAATCAATAATTGAGTTTAAAAACCATAAAAACATTCATTAATAATTAAATGTAATTCTGTAAAAATAATGATGGCACTCTTGAGCGCTGATTCTATTGGGAGTCATGCAATGACTACTTTTAAAAATTAAGATGTACGTTATAGGGCTTCAAATGGAGGGTTTGGGCTTGCAAGTCGATCAAGGAGTTTTTCCTCGGTCAAATTCTTGAATAAAATTCATATCCTATTAGATACTGGGTGAACCCGCAATAGTGGGTTACACTTTTTCAGAGGAAGCAATTCCTCCAGAAATTTGCAAAGAAAACAGATTTAGAAAGTACTTTTGATAGAAAGTAGGGACTTTCGATAGAAAGTACTTTCTATCGAAAGTAGGGACTTTCAATAGAAAGTAATTTCTATCTAAATTCCTTGATTAAGGGTAATTTCAGTCAATTACTTTCGATAGAAAGTAGTTTTGATCGAAAATAATTAGTTTCAATCAAGACTACTTTCTATCGAAATTAGTTTCTATCAAAATTCTTTGATTAGAGGCCATTTGCAGAGGTTGACACAAGTCTAAACTTTTCATGGCTTTGGAACTCAAACGCAGGTTTCAAATGGAAGAATAAGGAGATGTATTTTTTCACCGCACAAGTACTATGATCAAGCTTTCTAATGAATATAGATTTGACAATTTTTGAATTAATTAGGCCTATGTTTTTTTACGTTCATTGAATGTAGGTTTTTTATCAAATATAAACCTCCAAATTTGATGTTCAACGAAAAATAGTAGAAAAGAGAAAAAAAAATTTGAAAAATAATAGTGCACTCCATCTTAGAGTCTACATTCTATCAAAAAAAAATTGAATTTTGATAGATACACAACAAGTTATAAGCTATGTAGGCAAGGTATGTCAAAATTATAGTTTACTCAACTTCAAATGATCATAAAATATGCAATAATCATGATAATGTCATCAAACCAATTGCATGCGCTCTGTATGGATATTACAAAACTAAATTCAAAAGAAGTAGACTGATATCTATTTTAGGAAAAAATTATGCTCTATGAAGTCAATGTAACTCTTTGTAAATGAGATTTTCAGTAACATAGCAGTTTTCGTGGAATAAAAAAAAAAAAAATTCAAATAAATTTTAAAAAAAAAAGATAAAAATATATTTAGAATCTAGATAGAAAATCTTAAAATACTCTAGTTTACTTCATCTTCTGATTTCAAATGGTTTAATGTAAATATGCATCCGAATATGAAAGTTTTTCAAAATGTAGAGTTCAGTGTCCGTTCTAGAAAAAAAGTGTAACCCACTATTGTGGGTTCACCCTACTTGTTTCCAAACAATAACCCACTCAATCGGGTTCCCTTCAATCTAGATCCATTGGGTAAGAAAGGAAAATCTACTTTCTATAACAGGAATTTTAGAAACCATAGAGGTAATGGGAAAATCGAGGGCAAATACCAAGCTCACAATCATAGAATGCAACATCTCCCTCAAGCTAATGGTATTAAAATATGGGTTAAAAAATTTCTACATAACCTCCACAAGAGAATATGCATTCCCGTACTAACAAAGAATAATTGTCCTTCACAAGAATTGTGAAGATCAATTTTTTCGACGAAAATATTCAACAACAAATTTTAGAACTATGTTGAAGGGCTTTGATTGGTAAGCTCTTTCAATTATCCCCTTATCAAGATGCATTATCACAATGGGTTTCCTCTAATTGGGAGTGTGTGATTGAGTTTTTTAATTTTGATAAGGGAAATGACTCTTTTATAGTAGTTTTATCACATTCCTCATATAGAGATGTTGTTAATAGGGGAAAAATGGTTCATGGGTAGGATTAGGTTATTCATGCAAAACTTAACTCAAACATTTTTCTCTACATGTTTCTCCCCTCGGTTCTTTCCTCTTTTGGTTAAATTCCATTCCCTCCCTTTAGATTATCATGGAGTAGATCTCATTGAGGTAATTAAAATCTAAATGGGAATTTTCCTGGGTCATCATTTTTTTTCATCTGATAATTCTAAATTTTTATTTTAGTTTTGTGTCCTTTTTGATGTCCACAAACTTCTCCCTCTTGCTTTAAAACTTCAGTCCAAATATTGTTTGCGGGATAAAAAATTGACTATTTGGGATTCGTAGGTGGTTAATTCAAAGATGGATACTTTAGGCCATTTTACCTCACTTTGCAATAATTGTAAAGTAAAATTTATACATCTCTGCAAAGATCCATCCACAAAGGCAGACATTTGATCTCTTAAAGGCCTTCAACCAAGTGTTCATGACTAAAATATATAGACTAATCATATTCATCCAATTACATAAAGGGATTTATATGAAACCTAGCCTAAAGATGATCTACACAATGCCACTTGTCCCCCTTAGGACCCAAATTTGCAAGCTCCAAGTACTAAAGATATAATATAACTTGCTAAGATTAAAATTCAAGTAGATGGACATACCCAACCTCAAAATGTTAAGACCTTAAAGAAGATGAAATATTCTATGAATGGTTATATAATTGATGTTGTAAATATGTAGGGCTTCCTCCATCTGAACTACAAGGAAGACTTGATATTTCTAAGAATCGAGAGCCAAATGACCTTCCTCATAAAATCTCATTTCAAAGGGAAATACCTTCAAAAGGTTTTTTAGTTTTCCTTTATTTGGGAACTCTTTTTTTACATCCCCATTTTCTTTGCTACAAACATATCACTCCTCACCATCCTCAATAGTAGGGCACTCACAAGATTTCCTTCCCAAACACCTTTGTATCATGAAGGAAAATATTTATCATTCCATTTACCTAGATATTATCAAGAATCCCCTTACCATTCTCCTTAGTGCCAAAAAGGAAGAAATAATTTTTTTATCATATTCCAAGGTTTTACTAGTAGATATATCTCCCCAATGTCCTCTTCTAGCAAGGAAATATTTGGATTCCAAATTGAAAATAGGTCACATTATAAAAAAAAAAGGCTTTTTGACATGACTAAAGAAGATTTTGAGAGATTTATTCATTAGGGAATTATGAAACATTGGTAGTATCTCTTGTCATTCAACTTGCCGACGAAAAAAAATATCACAGATTATTGAGGAAGAATTCCATCTTTCAGAGCATGATCTATACCAAGAAAAACCATCACCCCAATCAACGCTTTCTTTTTTTTCTTACAAGATGTCTAGATCTCAATCACAATCTAAGAAACCTTTAAAATATCCATGCACACTACTACATAAAGGGGAGTTTTAAGACAATATTTGAGAAGAATTTTGACTGAATTGTCTTAACTTAAGACAAAATAAAACTTTCATATTTTCTTAAATATTGTCATTAAGTGAGTGTCTTAAATTATTGTCTTAAAAGAATGTCTTATGAAGACCATAAAAAACACTAATATTATTGTCTCTTGAGAGAAAAAATTTTGTTGTCTCATATTGTCTTTATAGAGACATGTTTTTAATCCTAAGTATTATCTTTCTTAAGACAAATAAAATATTCTCAAAAAATGATATAAAATAATAAAATTTGAAAATTACTAGGGCACGATGGAATCAAACCACCATCCTCCTTCTTGTCAAGCAAGTGCTCTTTCATTGACCTAGCACCCTGTAAAGAAAGTGCTCATACATTGTAATAACAAGTATTCTCAAAAATGAAGTATTGCAAGAAGCCCACCAGCGATGAAAGAGTACCTTTCAGGTGTATAGAAGTTCAGAGAAAATTTGGTAGAATCTCTTGTCATTCAACTTGCTGACGAAAAAAATTCCATCTTTCAAAGCATGATCTATACCAAGAAAAACCATCATCCCAATCAACACTTTCTATTTTTTTCTGAGAAGATGTCTATATCTCATTCACAATCTAAGAAACCTTTAAAATCTCCATGCACAGTACTACATAAAGGGCATTTTTAAGACAATATTTGAGAAGAATTTTGACTGAATTGTCTTAACTTAAGACAAGATAAAACTTTCATATTGTCTTAAATATTGTCTTTAAGTGAGTATCTTAAATTATTGTCTTAAAAGAATGTCTTATGAAGACAATAAAAAACACTAATATTATTGTCTCTTGAGAGAAATTTTTTTGTTGTCTCATATTGTCTTTATAGAGACTTGTTTTTAATCCTAGGTATTGTCTTTCTTAAGACAAATAAAATATTCTTAAAAAATGATATAAAATAATAAAATTTGAAAATTATTAGGGCACGATGGAATCGAACCACTATCCTCCTTGTCAAGCAGGTGCTCTTCCATTGAGCTAGCACCTTGCAAAGCAAGTGCTCATACATAGTAATAACAAGTATTCCAAAAAATTAAGTATTGCAAGAAGCCCACCAACGATGAAAGAGTACCTTTCAGGTGTATAGAAGTTAAGAGAAAAATCACAATGTATCCTCTCAAAATATTTTTTAGCTCTCAATAAATAAAGACAAAATGTTTAAGTTTTAAGCTATTCAAACAACTATTGTGATCAAGATGGCTCTATTAAAAAATTATCCATCTTATTTATAATCATTAATGAATGACCTTCAAAATCAACTGTCATTCTAATGGAATGGACATTCAAGTAATGGATGCATTAAAGATTCATTTATCCCTTTCTTTTCTTTTTTTCAACTTTTATTAAAAAATACACAAGCCAAAAATATACAATGCACACATATATTAGTAACGAGGACAAAAAAATATATAACCACCATTTTCTGATTATAAATGAAGTAAAACAACCATTTTTAATTCAATATTAGTAACTTCAAAAAAATATTAAAAACCATTACTCCCGCAAACACAACAATAGAATTATTGGGGTCTCAATTAAAAAAATTTGTAACTTCTTAATTCTAACATAATATGTATAGAATAAAACATTTAAGTAGGAACATTATACTAATAAATCATTTAAACTCACAACTGAAGAAGATGCTCCCTCATTTATAGATTTCTCTTCATCAAAAAAAAGCGCTGGGATATCCTACTCTGCAACATAGATTTTAAGTCAATAGTCAAATTATAAGATCTTAATGTCATAAAATACAAATATCTTTGGGTGATCCCACAATAGTGGGTTACACTTTTTTGCCTAAACGGACATTGAAGTCTACATTTTGAAAAAAACTTTCAGATTCGGACGCATATTGTCGTTAAACCGTTTGAAATCCGAAGATTAAGTAAACTAGAGTCTTTTAGGATTTTCTGTCTAGATTATCAATATATTTTTTCTTTTTTATTTGAATTGATTTGAATGGTTTTTTTTTCTCCCACTAAATCTTCTATGTTGCTGAAAATGTCATTTTTAAAAAGTTACATTGACTTCATAGAGCATAACCTTTTTTCTAAAATAGATATCAATGCACTTCTTTTGAATTTGATTTTTTAACATCCATACGAGGGCATGTAATTGGTTTGATGACATTATCATGATTATTGCATATTTAATGAATGGTTGAAGTAGAGTAAACCATATTTTTGACAAACCTTGACTGCGTAGCTTATAAATTATTGTGTATTTATATATAAAAAAAAATTCCAATAGAAAGTAGGCTCAAAGCTGGAGGGCACTGTTATTTTTCAAATTTTTATCTCTTTTCTACTATTTTTCATTGAACGTCAAACTGGGAGGTTTATATTTGATAAAAAACCTACATTCGATGCACGTAAGAAAAAATGACCTAATTAATTCAAAAATTGTCAAATCTATATTCGTTAGAAAGCTCGTTTAGAGTAATTGTGTGATGCAAAAGGATGTCTCCCTATTCTTCCATTTGAGCCTCGCGCTTCAGCCCCAAAGCCATGAAAACTGTAGATTTCTTTTAGCCTCTGCAAATGGCCTCTAATCAGAGGGTTTCAATAGAAACTACTTTCGATAGAAAGTAGTTTCGATCAAAATTAATTATTTTTGATCGAAACTACTTTCTATCGAAAGTAATTGAGTGAAATTTCCATATTCAAGGACTTTTGATAGAAATTACTTTCTATCAAAAGTACTTTCTAAATCTGCCTACTTTGCAAATTTTAGGAGGAATATCTTTTTCCAAAAAAGTGTAACCCACTATTGTGGGTTCACCCCTTTTAAAGAATAGGATCAATGCATCTCATTAAGATCCCTTAAATACAATACTTGTTTGAAACCACAATTTTCACTCCAAATTATGTGACAACTCAAAAAGAATGTAGGATTTCACCTTGCAAAATGGGTACAGATACTTCCACTCCATCAATATGCAGTACATTTTCCTCCAAGTCAATTTTGTACTAAAAAGGCAAAAATAAATGGTTACAATCTACACATGAAAAGAAAGCATTAACATAAAAGAACTAAAGTTATCAAATAATATAAACTCAAATACCTGATGTTTCCAAATCATATCAAGTCCAAACCTAAACTATAAATTGGGAGAATCTAGCACCATCAATGTACAGGGGTATCTAATATATTCCCTATCCACTTAGGAGTGAAATAAATATTTATAATTGTTATATGAAAAGTTTTGAAATGTTACGAAATGAAAACTTATATTATTTATACATATTAAAATTGAAGTTGAAATAAACATTATTTTCATGATGAATCCCATCCATGTGACTCGCTTGTACAAATATGTTATGAATCAGTAGTAATGAGATAGTAAAGCATCATCCTATGAAAGAATGTTTGTAGAAAATAATTTCTTCAATAATAAGATATGCAAGAAAAGGGAAAATAAAATTTGTTGTCATTATTGCATCAAATATCAAATTTTATATGCTGGATTACATTTCTTTGCTCCTGTGAGTGTCAATTTAAAAACAATAATAATTCATTATAATGTTGATGAACAAAATTGAAGCCACGTCCTTTAATCAAATAATGTTGTCTCGTAAGTCCTAAATGCATGTTTCCTTCTCCTAAAAAATTAAGATAAGTGGGGATTACATAACATATCCCATAACATTATTTAATGGTTGAAAATGACTTAAGGGCATTTGTTTCTCGTTGAAGGTTCCCAGGTGACTTCTCCCAAATTTCAGGAATGTGGAGCACTGGCAGGTAATGTACCATGATATTTTAGAAAGATAGGAATTACTAGGAGACATTTTCTCCTAGTTTAAGGTGTCTATATTAACATATTGGGGACACTTTCCAGCAACCTCTGTTGGATCTCTTCTAACTCAATAGAGAAATAAAATAATAAATCTATGTTACCAGGTGCTCAATTGTCATGGATAGTTTGAATGGTATGGCAAGTCATTCACTGAACAACATTAATATTACGTCTTTTAATTATTTTCTATAAATGAAACTTTTATTTCCAATATACACCACCAATTTTCATTTTCATCCAACATCCCCAACCAAACAAATATTTTGAATTGAAACATCAATCCTAGAAAATTGTGGAGGTTACCTTTCCAATTTGTGTCTTAGGTTGAGATTATTTTTTTAAAATTATTTAAATCAATGATTGGTTAATTCTCTAACTCATTCACTAGAGATTCGATAAAAGGTTCCAGTTGGCCAACAAAAGTCTAATAGCTATGGAAATCAATTTCAAGTTTCTTGTATGCACAACATACAAGTGAGTGGAGCTGCAAGTTCAAAATCAATTTGACAGCTAACTCCTCTCAATATGTAACCAAAATTTAAACTCTTCTAAATTCCTGGTATTAATATATATTACTTAGTGACAAGAGAAAGGAATATATGATAAATAATGACTCTTATCATGCCAATTTTTCAAGCATAATATTTCAAATCAGTTTTTGTGTCTCCTCTTCAAAATCTATTTCCATCTCTTCTCATTCACCAAATCTTTCTAGCATTTAGAATAGTCAAACAGGACAAGGGAGACCCCAAACAAGTTTAACAAGCATCCTTTCCCAAATTTAGTTAATACATAGTTTTTAATGTAAGTGAAATTTAGTGAAAAATATACATCTTCTTCTATAACTATTTTGAGCACAGACCCCACAAAAAGTTTTACAAAATTCCCAAAGTCTCTCAATCTGCAAGATCGAACATAGATGTTAAAATTGTATACACATGAATGCACCAGAAATAATTAACATTCTTATTAAAACATAAAAGAGACTAAAATTTACCTGTGGTCCCATTGTCAAATAGAAAAAGACAAACTAAGCAATATGTGAGAGACTAAAGCCTACTGATAAAATATGTAGTATGGGACAAGAATGTCAAAATGGAAGCATATAGCATGGGTAGGTGAAGTCAAAATGCTGGAACATGTTGCTTATTGAAATATCTCTAATAATGGATGATAATCCAAATTCCTTTACAATATATATTGATTTCAGATTTAATTCCAACAACAACACAAATAGAATATATCATCTATATAATCAAGCTATGTATAGGTGCATACAATTAATAACAAATTTTTTTATAAAATCTCATATTATTATTAGAAATTTTTTAAATATAAATAAAATAAATTTATTTATCAATTACATAGAGAAAAGTTATGTGAATAAGCAGTCGTGAATGGAACCAGTGACAGATGACATGAACAGAAGGAGAAATATTGGAAGAAATTGACCAATTGAAAAAGTGTCAAGCGTACATCATCCTATGCCAATATGTTGCATAGAGTAAAGGCACCACTGTGCAATCAGTTGAAAGAGCCCATGTGACACCACATGAGAATTTATTTATATGTCCCAACCTCACTGTAATGACAACAACTAGACTACTAAACTTGACACTACAAATATGCATATAGGACTATACATATAGATAGAAATAAACTTCGAAATTATAAAGGAACCAAAAGGAAATATGTCACTCATCTAACATAGAAATTACTAGGATACATCCTAAAAAATCCAAAATATATAGGATAAATTATTTGGATAAAGAAAGATGTCAAAGTGAAGTACATGTAGTAGAATCTACTATTCTTTTGGTAATTTTATTTAGAATTTTCTTACTTCTTCCTATTGAAAAATTTATTGTGAAGCACATGTAGAATCAAGAGGAAGGGGATATTATAAGGGTCATATATATTTCCTATTTTTCTTTAACATCCTTCACTTTAGCCATAATCTCGTTATTGTTTGTAAAATAAAATTAGCAGAACCACCGAATTTATCATAGATATAAAATAGTAAGAAATTTTAACTTATGATTAATATGAACTTGAATGATTAAATAAACTCAAATAATGACATCCAAAAATATTTTCTATAGTCATTCTCTTGTAAACTTTAGCTCAGGAAAAATCTTCTTTTTCAATTTTATTAACAACACACAACACTTCAAAAAGGATCCCAGCTATTTGATAGGCCTTCGCAAGATGAGCCCTATCAAATTAAATACACATTAGCTTACTTTTAGTATAGAGATGTATCCAAGCTATAAATTTAACCCCCAAGAACCAAAGAATTTAAAGGTTCTTTAAACATGTTTCTTAAAAGAATTATGCAAAGAGGAGCATAATACATTGTGTTTCACCTCCAATGACATTGTGTGAAACAGAGGAATGTTATTTTAATCACCTATTAAACTTAAGAGTTCCCTAAAATTCATTTAGGTGAATATTCTCATCTATCTAATGACATACTTGATTTGGCTAATAAAAAATCATTAACATTGAAGGAAAGCTTCAAAACTTGGTTGGAACCACAAGCTTAGGAAGCAAAGGATAGAGATAGAAAAGAAAGTTAACAAAGAGATGATTTTCTAAAAACACTCTATTACACACTGAATGCTAAATTTCTATGATTGAATAAGAAGAGGCAACTATCAACAGTGATATTACACAAATAGTACATATTTGCTAGCTCCTTAGGAAAATGTTGCACAAGGAAAAATGTTGTAGCCAACTTACATTGTGAGAGTGCGTGAAGTTTGCTACATCAACGTACATCAGCACATAAAAATTAGTCACGTGGGCAAAATGTTATAGTTTATAGATAGAACCCAATCAAACTTGAAGAAAGGGCAAAATTATTCCGTCATACCAGCATGCATGTCACCACCTAAATGTGCATACAAGAAGGATTTTACTTTCACTACTTCTTCTACGATAAGTATACGAAATAAATTATTCACGTAAATTTTAACATATATTTGTCAGAACATGTGAATAAAACATAGTAGAAGTCAGATAAGTTTTAGAATTATTATTGCACATAGAGTATATAACTAGAAAAAAAATACCCTAAATCAAGCGGACCGAGTTATTTAGAAACTTCACTCCAATGACTAACTAATTTTCAAATTATATTTTTAACATCTTTCACATATACATTGAATTATAAATTAATTTCAGCTCTTTAAATCGCAAAGACAACTTTTAAAGATCATAGATAAAAGTTCAAACATTTCTCCTGTCAATGCTACCATTTTATCAATTAAAATACAAGCTATGGATAATGCATTTGGGTGCCAGCCAGAAGTTGAGTCTACTTTTTGGGCAAAAAGTGGAAGTGTTTTCCCTATTTTTTAAATTTTCTGTCAATTGATGTCAAAATTTGAGGCACTTAACTATTGAATATCAAAAAAATCCACTAATAGAAAATGTAGTGCTCAGAGTCTATTTTTCAAATATGTAATTTATTTAAATACCCACATGGTAGAAAATATATTTAGTAGGCATGTTTAAAAACCTCTTTTTCAAAATACATGCTTCATGACCATACCCCCCATGTGTACGACCACCCTATTTTGAAGTAAATAAATGAATTTTTCTAAATCCTTTTCGAGGAAGGTACCTAACACATCAAAGATTGGTCAGAATATTTTTGCTTTTTTTTTAATTGAATATATTTTTTTATTAATTTTTAATTGTCTATAAAGTACATTTTCAAAACCTCTCATGTACAACCACCATAATTTGATGAAAATTTCACTTTTTTGAGAAATTTTTTTAATTTATTTTGAATAGAATTCTTTGTAGATTGGTCTCATATAATTCATTTTAAAAAAAACCTAAAATCAAAAAAGTTATTAAAGTTTTAGTGAACCTTACTATTTTAAGTTTAGGTACCACTTTTGATTAATAAAAATTGTAAAAATAGTAAAATTTATCATATCACTATAAAATTTATATTTTTGAAATCTAGACAGTAAGATCTCTAATGGGTTTTAATTTTATCAAAAAATTCGATTAGGAAAACCCTCAAAAAATTACGGCAAGACAAAAATCTGGTGTTCAAATGCCTTAGCTATTATTTTGGAGGTCCAAGCATAGGCTTGGTCCCACCAAACCTGTCCCGAACTGAAATCCAATGCAAATGGTGGTTTGGTAAATTTAAATTTTAAAAAATGGGCACACGTTTAAAAATATGTACCCATTTCTTAAATGTAATAAATCAGCATAAAAAAATGAGTTTACAAAAAAGAAAAAAAAAAAGAAAAAAACGGGCACCCATTTTGAAAAAAAATGGGTACCCATTTTGAAAAACGAGCACCCATTTTTCAAAACGGGCACCCATTTTGAAAAAAAGGGGCACTTATTTTTTAAATTTTGGATTGGGTGTCTGAGCCTAAGACGGGTGCCCATTTCTAGCGGTAGTTTTCAAGCCCACAAGACTTCCATGGAATTGGTACCCAACTTCTTGCACTTACCCATCTAAATATTTAACATGCCTCACAAAAATGTAATATAAGCACACGTAGACTCATCTTTTAAAATTCAAGCTATGGCACTGATGTTTTGCCTTGAGTACTAGTTGACATCTGAAAAAATCATAATTAGCCTACAAATAAATTCAAAAAATTAACTACAATAGGTAAACAAATGCTTCTCTCAGATAATAATATCTCTTGGCATGATAATAAAAACCCCTTATCCAAAACAATAATGAAAAATTTGTAAAAACCACTTATTCAAAACATATCCATTGACTTGGGGATCAAAAACCTTTCGTTAGAAGGTTAGTCATGCAATATAATTAACTGTCTAAATATGCGTCATGCACCATTGTGGACTATAGCCAACACGATTGATGAGAGATGTAACCTTTTGAATACCTTTGATAAGGTTCACATATCCCATGTGTATAGGTAAGCCAACCAGGTGGCTAAGTGGTTTGCTAACTGGACAGTGAAAAGTGAAAGACAAACTCGATGGATTTACGGAGGAGACCTCCCATGTGAAGCGTTGGATTTCATTGATTATGACAAAATCCTGGGAAAGGAGGGATTTATATGCATTAATCATGATATTCAATGCTTTGTATGGAAATAGATTTCACATTAATGGAAAGTACAAGACATGCTGGAAAGGCAATGATAACAAGTCACATCCGCACACTTACTAGGTGCCCAATTGCATTGGCAAAACTTATACTTCAAGGCATAGAAGAAGAACTATCTGAAACAAGGAGAGAAAAGGTCTGCTAAGTGGTAACTTTCTGTTTGTGATTCAGAGTTTTTTCATGCAATGGGAGGGGAAAGACATATAAGGGAGCCTTCTAAAGACTGTGAAAAGTGGAGGAGATGAACCAGGGTTTGGCACTACCTCCAACAAGATGGCATTTCCACTTTCATTGAAAGGATTCATGGTGGGAAGCCGTCGGTGACAAGAATGTTCATGAAATTTTGGAATGAAGGTAGCGTAGTGATTGAGGGAAGAAAATTCATGCTAATTAAGGAGGTCATCTCTACAGTTACTGGCATCCCAATTATTGGCAAGAAGTTTTATAGAGACTGGAAAATCTTAAACTATCCGATTAGCGACTTTGTGAAAAGTGAGGAAGAGCATAAAGCACTTACCAAAGTCAGGACCTACTATCTTCCAGAAGGGATGAAAAGATTGTGGAGATTTTCTCTGAGAACCATCATCTACTACATCACACTAGAAACCAGGTTTGATAGGATTATGACCTACCACTTTGTTCTCATGAATCATTTTCGCCATGGAATGCAAGTTTCTATACCCTTTTATTTATACACTTCAATAAATGAAAACATTAATGGGTTTAGGGATAAGGCTATAGCTAACCCTAGTTTGCATGAAGGACTTTTACTTCTAGTCTATGAGTTTTTTAAAGCCCAAATTCTGGGGAAAGAGATTGCTTAGAAAGAAGATATGGAAGCCTCTGGCTCTGACTAAATTCCTTTGGAGACTGAAGATAGTGAAGGTCTGCGCTCTGAGGAATAAGATGAGTATGAAACTAAAAATAATAATCTAGGTTCATCATTTAAGAAGTGTATCGTTAGTCTCCAGGCCATTAAAAAAGAAAAAAATGGTGACCCCTACCAAAAAATAGACCACCATGGTTATTTCTTCTGATCAGGATTACAATGATAATGAGGAAGGTATGGATACAAAAGGGGAGGAATAAATTTCCAGCGGAAAAGGGAGGAAGAGAAGGAAGATAGTGATGGTGAAATACAAAACCAAAAAGGGTAGGAACAGGGGTGAGAGTGCTAGTGGAGAACTGTTGAGGAAAAGAACTGTAAAGCTTCCCCTATTTTGTGCCACAAGGTGAAGGAGAAGATCCAGGAAGATCATCATGAGACAAACCAGGCCAATCCCTCTCCTTAGGTCTCACAACCCCTAAATATTGGGAATGATAATAGACAAGATAATGAGTTCTACTGCTATATGTTTGAACAGGGCAAGATTATGGGATGGTGTAAATTCAATGTCCAAACTACCAAAATGGGGATTACCAGGGAGGTTATTAACCCCAAGTTCATAGAAGGTGAGGGTGGATGAATTAAGCTGGAGTAACTTATCGATCTGGCCATGGTGGTGCTCAGTGAAAACACCAGGGAATTTGAGATATATTTGCTCAATAACACAAGGAATGGCATGTTGGATAGTTATAGGACAATTAAGTGTCTTTTCCATGAGGTGGAGGACCTCAAAAATAGGGTTAAAGTTATAGACAAAGCCAATGTCGACAAAATACTGTTGAGAAGATGAATCTGAGCACCAAAGTCCAAAAATTAGAGGAAAAAATGATTAGGGTTGAAGCTACCCTAAAAACATTATTGAATACAGTTATAATATTCTCAAAGATTCCACTATAATCTAGAAACTAGAGGAAAAATGTGAAGGGAAAGATGTGGCCAACATGTGTGTGGAGAAAGAGCAGAAGCTAGAACAGGGCCCCGACAATAGGACTAGAGCTAGTTCTAAGAAGAAAAAGGATAATGAAATGGTGACTGATCTCTAGAAGATCAAGGAGTCCGCTACGAACATGGAGTTGCTTGAGGCCAAGGTGGCCACCTTGATGGTGGACATATCTTGAGTGTACCTAGTCTTTTTCACTGTCCCTGTGGTCTTTGCTTTGACAGTTGCTTAGTTTATTATTTCTTCTGGGCATGTGTTGGCTTGTTCTACTTTTTGTCTCTATTTCAGTTAGACTGGGCATAATGATTTATTTTCAAACTATGTTTTGGGTTTCAGAAACCCTGTAAAACCTATTTTACTTAATCAAAAACATATCCATTACATTTTAATGGATGACACTTTACACTTAATAAATCAAAATTAATTTGCATAGGTAATTATGATGACCAAAATTTTTTGCTTACGTAACCACTTAGGTTGAGCACTACATCAAGCTCTCACTATTGAGACAACTTTTAATTACATAACTTTCATCATCATTCTGATAATTAAAGGCAGTTCATGTAGGCATATTGAACACCTTAACACAAAACAAAAAATTAGATTCATATTATAAGAAAAATACAACCTAAATTGAGCACCCAATTTCAAGGTTTAGTATAAAATCACTGGAAATTCAAATAAAAAACTATTATATGATACCATTTTACCAATAAACTGTTGTTTTTCATTTCACAGAACTTTTACTATAATTTTAACCACTCGTTATAAAAATATGGTATTAATATCAACATTTCTAAAATATTACTTTATCCTAAACTACATAATAATAATTTAAAAATAAAATCAATGGCACTACTTTTTTTCTCTCGCTTGCACTCTCACTCTCAAACTAAATCATTCACTGTGGATGGAACAATTGCTAGAAATTTTGTCGGCTCTCTGGAAATCCCTTCAGATCTGGGGAAACATGATTGGAAGATTGTTACTGGTTCTCATTTTAGGGAAAAGAATGTTTTAGTTTCTCCGTTCTCAATCAAAATGTTGAATAGATTTTCTACACTGATACCTTCTTCCCCAGAGCTTCCTCTGGGGTTTTTCCATGGGATAGGCTATCGTATGCGCATAATAAATCGAGCCTTCCTATTTCTCGACTGTATCCAAGGATGACATTAATTTGGAATGGCCCTAGCTCTTAGGCTACTTTCAAAGCTAATTTAGGAGTATACTCCATGCCGCATTGTAGGAATGCTTTCCATAATAAATATCTACTTCCTAAGATCCTAGAAAAAGATTTAGGTTATCAACGGAAGCATGAGAATTTTGCTATAAAGTATGCCTCCTCTTTCCTCTCCATTAAAGATAATATTATCAAATTCGGTAAACTTTGAGCTAGCTCTGGTACAGGTAAGGTTTCCTCCCCTCTTCATACAAGATCCAAAGATTTAGAGAAGGAAAGGAATAATGAGGTAAATAAATCTTCATAGAAGCTTAAAATTAGTAAGGATTGTGTTTCTACTAACCCCAATAAGAAAAATAAGATAGTTATTAAAAATGATATGGTGGAAAGGATTAAAAATATGTGTGTGGAGTTTGGCTTTTTTTACAGATGGAATGGCGTAGGGGTATCAACAAGTACGATTACGGAATGGATAAAAGAACAATTTAAAGATAAGGTATGTATCACTATCCTTCAGGAAAAAAAATTGTATATGGATTGCTCTAGTAAAAAATTGAAATCAAAACTTTTATTTGAGGGTTGTCTGAAATTTAAAAACATAGGATTTTTTTCCCTAGATTGGTGTCCATTGTTTAACCTGTCTGAATTAGACCTGATAGTTGAGAAGGTTGTTTTTCTTAAAAATCTACCTATCGAACTCTCTGATAATGACTCCCTTCGTGAGATAGGCAATGGATTAGGAAATTTTAAAGGTTATGTAGATGCTGAGCACGCCCATGTAGAAATATCCATTATTGTTAGTATGAAACTTAATAATAATCTAAACACTCTTGTGGAAGATTCTTGCAAATCAGGGTCAGTTACTATTTAACCTAAAATTATTGATTAAGATTTTGAGGAAAAATAACGCATTCTTGATGATTTTTCTGTGTCAAAAATGTTCCAGGAGGAATCTAGCAAGAGATCTAGAAATATTCCAGCTCTTTATCCAATTAGCTTTGTTAATTTGAATTCAGGTAATAATGTTAATATCAACATTTATTTTCTCCCCAACATTGTGGGTTTTGAGATTTTGAGCAAGGTAGGAAATTTGGATGTTATTTCTAATCTAGGTAAGCGGGATTTGTCTAGGGATATCGATTTAGAACACCTTGTCATTAATGTTTTCTCCTTAGATAGCCAAAACCTAGATTCTCCTAGGCCTCAGAATAAATTTTTTGATTCAGGGAGAGTTTACCTAGGTGATGTTTCCTCCTCTTCGATCCTGTTAACTATTGAGGATCCCTGCCATGATAAAATTGTAGAAAGTAAAGAGTCCGGAAGGAAGGAGCAGTAGGATAGGATAATAATACAATATTTGTGTGATGATTTAGTGAAGGATTTGATGGAGAATCTCTTAGAGGAGACCTGAAGAAGAAATTGATCAACAAAGGAAGATTTTGATAAAGGAATGTTTGGCGCTTGATTTCCCTTTAATTGTACAAGAATTACATCAATTTCTAGAGGAGGATGATCATCTTGGAAAGGATGATAACTTGATCATTGGCATAGACTCTTCTCTACCAGGTAAATTTTTCCCTGATTGTGCTAAGATTATAAGGAAACGTGGTAGGAAATCAGCCCAAGAGCTGAGATAGTTAGATGGGGAAGCAGCAGGACAGGTTAAACTAACTAATATTTTCAGTGCAGGAAAGGGGAAGTTCCTTCCCAGGGCATTATGAATGTCCTTACCTAGAATGTTTAGGGTCTAAATGCCCCTATAAAGCAATGGATCCTTTCCCAATATATATCTAACAATATTTCAGATATAATTCTCTTACAGGAAACCAAATTAGATCAGCTAGGACTACAAAAACTTAATAAGAAACTAGGTGTTAAGGAAATATGGGGTGAACCTACCGTGGGAGCTTTAGGAGGTGTAGGTATCATTTGGGACCCAAGATCAAGTGCTCTATCCGAATTTGAAGATCATTCTAATTGGTGCTATGGCTTGATAAATAGCTTGTGTATTGACTTAAAATTTTGTATAATAAATGTATATGGTCCTATACTAAATTTAGACAAAGAGAAAGTTTGGTATGAAATAGAATAGAAAATACTTGAATTTGGTCAAGACATAGTCATAATTGGAGGGGATTTCAACATGATAACTAAGTTGTTAGAGAAACGGAGAGGTTCAGGCCATCTCTCTAGGGAAGCTAGAGACTTCAATAATTGGGTTAATAGAAATAATCTTTGCTAGATTGCAACTTTAGGTGAGAAATTTACATGGAACAAAAGACATAAGGGATTCAATTTTATAGTGGAAAAAATGGATCATTTCTTTCTAAAAAATAACTTTTTTGTGTTCCTGTTTACTTTATCTGCTAAAGTTTTACTCGTATTTGGCTCTGACCATTTCCCTGTAGAAATACAAATCCTTAGGGATAGAAGCCCAGACAATTGTCCTTTTAAATTTGAACAAATGTGGCTAAAGAATGAAGGCTTCCTAGAGATTATTAAAAAATGGTGGAATGAGATTGATATCTCTGGCTCTAAACTATATCAAGTAGTTAATAAAATCAAACTTATTAAGCTTAAACTAAAAGCATGGAATAAATCAAAATTTGGCAATATTTTTGAAACCAAAATCCATATTGAAGATAAATTAAAAACCCTTAATATTAAGGTTTTAGCGAAGGGTATGGATACTAATTTGTATGAAGAAGAAAAGGAATTCTTAAAAAACTGTGAGGAGGTTATGGCTAAGGAAGAGGTATTATGGCGACAAAAGTCTAGAGAAACATGATTAGCCGAGGGAGATAAAAACACCAAGTTCTTCCATAATATCACTAAGCAACAAAGACGCGTCAATAGGATTACATCCATTATGGGTAAAAATAAAAATTTGATTGAGGATTCTAAAGGCATAGCAAATGAAGCTGTAAGCTATTTTATAGAGATTTATCACAAGGATGGAACACCAAATATAGATAACCAAAATTATATCCTAGATAACATTCCTAAAATTATTTCCAGGGACCAAAATAAGTTACCTCTAGCCAGACTCTCGAAAGAGGAAGTAGAGAATACCCTTAATAAGATGAGTCTAGATAAGTCCCCAGGCCCTAATGGCTTTCCGACTGGTTTTTTGTAGAAATGTTGGAGTTTCATAGGTGATGAGGTTTCTGCTGCCTTGGATGGAATTAGGAATTTGTGGAATATCTTAAAAGAGGTTAACAATACTTTTATTTCTCTAATCCCTAAAAAAGAAAAGCTTGAAAATTTTAATGACTTCAGACCAATAGCTCTGTGTAATACACTATATAATTTTTTTTCAAAAACTATGGCGAGTAGAATTCATAAACTCCTCCTGAACTTAATTAGTGAAGAGAAGTTTTCTTTTCTCCCAGGAAGATCAATCTATTATGGTATTATTATTGCACATGAGGCAATGCATTCAGTTAAAACTAATAAAAAACCAAGTATGCTAATTAAGTTAGAAATATAAAAAGTCTATAATAAAGTTGATTGGTTTTTCTTTCAGAAATGTTTTCTTGCCTTCACTTTTGAGGAGAAATAGGTAAAATTAATTTACATATGTATTTATTCCCCAAAGTTCTCAATTCTTGTTAATGGCTCCCCTCTAGGATTCTTTGGGATATCAAGGGGAATTAATCAAGGGGACCCGATCTCCCTATATCTTTTCATAATCATGGCCGAGGTCAGGCTTTTAATAGAGCTAAAATTAATAATAAAATCAAGGGTATTCAAATTACCAGTAATGTTGATTCTTCAACCCATCAACAATTTGTTGACGATACTAGATGCTATATGGGAATAACTCCATTCTAGAAGCTAAATGATTCAAACATATTTTAGATCAGTATGCATCGACCTCAGGACAGAAAATTAATAAAGAGAAAACTGAGATATTTTTATTCAACACTGCTCTACCTCTAGAATAGGGAATTATTAATGTTTTGGATTTCAAGAAAGGAGCTCTTCCGTGTAAATATCTAGGTCTCTATTTGGATATGGGGTCAAGATTGTCTGCATTATGGAATCACACCATAGAGAAAATGAGAGCTAGAATGTCCTTGTGGAAAGGTAAATGGTTATCTTTGGCTGGAAGAGCTATTATGATCCAATCAGTTATGTCTGCAATCCCCCTTTATCAACTATCCTTCTTTGACCTTCTTGTCAATCAAAGAAATGAACTTAATAAAATTTTGAGAACCTTTTTCTGGCAAGGATCCGAGGACAAACAGAAAATTGCCCTTTTATCTTGGGAGAAGGTATGTAAGCCTAAACATGAAGGTGGTGTGGGTATCAAAGAGCTTAAAATCCAGAGCAAAGCCTTTGGGGAAAAATTAGTGTGGAGGATGTTCAATAATCCCAACCTCAAGTTGGTTAAAATCTTATCTCATAAATATCTAAATCAACATAACCCCATCAATATTTTTAGAGAGAATAATCCTCCCAGGGGTTCAAAAATCTAGAATTTTATGCTTGATTGTAGATTTATTCTTCAAGATAGGCTTACATGGAACCTTGGCCAGGGAGATGAATCAATGGTTTGGTCTTATTCGTGGGCAGGGTATCAAGCTATTGATCAATTAGGATAGTGGGCTGAATCAAGAGACATACTAGAAGCTCACTGACATTCTAAGGTTAAATATTACATTAACTTTGACTCTAGAATTGAGGAAGGGTGGAAATGGAAGGATAGAGGATGTATGCATCTTCCAAGGGATGAGGAAGATAAAATTTTCTCAATCTTGGCTGCTAGGAAAGCTTTGTTACATATTAAACTAGATAAATTAATTTGGGATGGTAATAAATCAGGGGTATAAAAAATCAAAGATGGGCACAATTATCTTAGATGTAAAATTATTGGCCCTAAGGTTAACCCTTCTTTTGATCTATTTTGGAGTAAAAATACATTGCCTAAAGCTGGCTTTTTTGCTTCGTTATTTTGGAATAGGAAAATTCTCACAGCTGATAGGTTTTAGAAGATGGGCATTCTTGGCCCAAGTAGGTGTGGGCTATGTGAAAAATAGGAGGAAAAAATAGACCATCTTCTTTTGGCATGCCCTTTCTCGAGACAAATATGGGAATATCATTGCAAGAAACTAGATTGGAAATCTGCTTTCCCAAAATCTACTTTTGATTTCTTCCTTTCTTGGCCACTATTATATAAGGATAGCATTTATAGTTCATTATGGACTACGGATCCTCCTATTGTCTTATGTGAGATATGGAAAGAAAGGAAAAGGTGTATTTTTGAGGACTCCAAAATGGATTCCTCAAATCTTCTCAAAAAAATTGAAAGCTCTATTATAGAATTTGCTAACAATAAAATTAGGCTAAGAAATTAGGAGGCAACAATGACAATTTGGGATGATAAAACTAGAAATAAATGGTTAGGATTGAAACTTCCTCCCTTTACTGACCATGGGAAAGATCAATCCTCAATCAAGAGAAAATCCTACAAGTGGTCTCCACCTGTAGGAGGGTTGGTATAAACTAAATTTTGAAGGAGCCTCGAGATGTAATCCTGGGTTGGTAGGAATTGGACGTACTATACATGATTCAGAGGGAAAGGAAATTTATAAGAGCAATAGATTTATAGGTAGGGAAAAAAATAATTGGGTGGAACTTGAAGCCTTGATAGAAAGCTTAACCCTCAGTAAGTAAGTAAAATTTAAGAACTTGGCTATAGAAATGGATTCTACTATAATAATAAATGCATTAAGGAAGGGTTCTCTCCTAAATAAGAGATTGGACTCTCTCCTATCATCTGCACTTCTCTTGTGTGAATTATTTGATAAGATAACTATAAACCATATTTATAGGGAAGGAAATGGATGTGCAAATGAGTTGGCTAATATAGCTATTTAAAACAACTTAATCACTTCATGAAATTTTGGACAAGTTTTTAGGCTGCTAGTTTAGACTCTAAGTCTCCTACTTAGGAATACCATCATAAGGCAGGTAGATATTATTCGTTGACTGGCTAAATTAAGTTTGCATCTATGAACCTCGATATCCAAATGATCTATCACTCATAGTAGCATGACCCATCCATGATTATTATGGATAATTTTCTCCACATATCCCTTTTAACCCCTAATTAACCATAGGTGACCTTTCTAATATCTCTCCTATAGTTTGTACATTTATGAGGCATTGATTTGTTGTGGTTTGAAGATAATTTATTAGGATTGTATAAAGCCACTTTAGATGATGTATCCTTGATTTAAGTGCTCTCATTAATTTTTACTCTCTCTAATGAGTATAATTTAAGTGTGGAAAACTTACGGATTATAGGGGAAAAGAAAGGCATTTATTGCATTTTCCCTTTGAGTTGTCCTTTACCGAGGAGGAATTTAAATAAAAGAGTTAATATACTATATTATCAAGGCAAGTACAACGCGAGGTAATTATTAGGCAGGAATTATTGATTATAGGAAGATCACAATATTAAGGAAGGTAAAGAGGATTCTCTCATTTTCAATTTAGAAACTCTCTGCAACATCAAGCCTTAGAAACCAGGACAGAGAAAAATGGAATCTCAGCTCATCACAATCATACTATGCGATAGTAGAGAAATGGCCTTTTGTGGCACCATCAAACCAGAGTGCTGGAACAAAATGATAAACCCTCTCTTGGACGCTGCAAGGATGTCCCTAGAGAGTGGCCTAGGAGATGAATACTTCAAAAATGAATTCACATTCCAAACTAATGGCAATATTGTCAGACTTTTTATTTTTCTCACCACCTACGCATGATTTAAGAAGGCAAAAATTATTGAAGTCTCTAAGTTAGTCTTTGTAGCAGACATTATGGGCGGTCTAGAGAAAATGGTCCATAGCATTAGTAACCAACTGACGGTCCCATTCTCGGAGACAACTATGAAAATAGAGATTGAAAAGCTTAAATATTCTGAATTGCCAAAGGTCACCAATGATAATTATTAAAGATGAGAAATTTTTTGATGCACATTTGCTAGAGATGAACCAAAACTTTGAGTTTTTGTTCAAGGAACTACTTAAGGAGAAAGTGGAAAAACATTGTTTCCTAAACTACTCGATAGATGAGGGTTATGAAATCCCTGACATACTAGAGGAGATAGAAATGGAAAATTTCCGCATTTTGGCTCCTACAGTCAAGATATGCTTGAGACAAACAAAGGAGGCGACAGAGGAGCAGGTGGCCATAATAATTGTTAAGAAAGGAGAAGGAAAATGGAGCTGTGACCTGCTATCAAAAGGGTTAGAAAGTATAAGAATGTTGTAGCCTAAGGGATTTTTTGTTTAAAGGTTCAGTTATAAATTTATAGTTAAAAAAAAGTATATATAAGGCTCCTAGATAAATGATGTTATTAAGGATTCTAGTAAAAAATGTTATTAAGCACTCTAGTATAGATAGATTTAAAGGCTTATGCAGGTTTTGAACTAGATAATTTATAGAATGAGTAGAATTAAATACTAATATAAATTACTTCATCTTATGTGTTATGGCTTTAAAAATATTAATGACAAGGAATTTCCTATACATATGGGTCTATCTGAGGTATTATGATGTATGATTTACTTTCTTTGATAGAATTTGAATAACACATGGTTTAAGTTTAAATTATTGGATGTAGCCACTTTAGGGCATTTCTAGGAAAAATTACAATGTTATCTAATGCTAGCAGAAAAGTTTAAAAGGTTTTATTTAGGTGTTTTTGAATTTAGGAATAGTGAATACAACCTAGAATAAAGTAGGTTTGTTATTATAGTTTAAGGTTTAATTGAATAATGTTCATCCCTTTATGGATTAATTAATACTTATTTGTTATTTCAAATAGACATTATTATTTTTCCAAGGAAAAAATAGCTTATACATACATTGACATTCAGGATTAAAATTTTAAATGCAAGCACTAAATATAACTTTTTGCCTATTTCCCCTGTCAGTTTAGCATAATATTAATCTATAACACTAATGGGCCTAACAAAGATCCATATAGGATAAGGTGACCATAGATCTCCTGTGAAGTCGAATGATTAGGTTAAGCCTTAGGTTTTTTTCAGATGGGTTAGATTCAAGCTCCTAATATAAGTATTATTAGCATAACCAACCGTTGCCTTCCTTGGTAACTGGCATTAACTATCTAAGATAACTAAAAGGTCCTCTCGAAGCCTATTTATCTCCTAGCTAATATTATTTTCCCAAGCCCTCCCTGCCTTACATCCATGACATCCTACATTAAAATTACTAGTGCCGAAGTTTAGATTGTCTTTGATGGTGAAGTTACCACTGATCGTCTAAAGGAAATTATGTTATCCACCAACAACTTGATTCTTAAAGTAGTCTACAAATTACTAGGTCTCCAATTTATTACAAACACGGAGAAATATAGGCTTAACACAAACATCCCTATTATGTTTTTATCGAGTGCCCTCCAGGTTGACTCAGGGAAGGAGGATATAGGGTGCCTTTGTAGGAGAATATTTAAAAGGCAGTATCTTCACAACCTAGGGCTAATTATTCAAAATATAAGACCAAATTTGACCATTCCTAAATCTAAATTTTATAATACCCCCACTATTGGGGGAATTACCGTTCCTGCAAATCCCGTGTTTCTCATTGAGGAACCAGAATCTTTCAAGGCATCAAAACCATCCATAAAGAGGAATTTGGATTTCCTTTTTATTTTCTTCCACATCCACCATCCTATGATTGATGTATGGTTTATGGTTTAAATTATAGAGGATGATATGGAAAACACTGACAGAGATGGCTTCAATGAATCTGAGATTGAGGAGTTGGGGGATAGTATGATCTAAACAGGTACAGACAATCCTAGGAGCTCCAAAAATCTCTTCAAAAGAATTTTCATTCATATCTATATGTTTTCTTGACAGATATTTTATTAAAAGCTTTCATTTCACAAGGAATAGATAAATTATACTAGGAAGGAGAAGTTTCAATGTATCACTCCTTTTATTCTTTCACATGAATAATCAACAACTATGTCCTAAGAGTAGGGATGGAAAATGGATTTATCATAGGCATGTATCTCATAATAAGGTGACAAATCTAACCTTTTCTGGTAGCCCAGTTTACTATGTTTTATCTTTGTTTCTGAAAGATTATGGGGTTGTAATTCAGATTGAATTTGTATTACACAAATTGTTATTGATACTTATTAATATATATATATACACATTTTTTATCTGAAAATATAAATAGTTTTATTATGTAATACATTTTCTGAATAAAGCTTCTCCTTAAAGGAACATCTCAAGAGAAATATATGTTTAGAATAGTTCATCTGAATGTGCACTTTAATAATGATGCATAAATAGCCAAATAATGCTAGGCGATGATAGCTTTGTATAAATATGACTGTGAAATGAATTCTTTCATTTAAATATATTTCAGAATAGCTAGCTTGAAAGGGGTATACAACAACTAGGAATGACATATTTTCAGGCACTAATTATAAATTAGTTTACATTAGGCTAAGAATAGATTAAGAATATGGTTTAATTTGTAGGGACTCGATCAGGACATGTGGATGACTATTTATGAATATTCTCCTAAGTTAGGGCCAAATAGATGCTTTAAGTTAGAAAAAAGAGGACATTTGCAAATATCTATGTATGTGAATGGTACTTAAATAAACTAGCTATGTTGTTTTGTATGAAGAAATAAGTGTTTTTGAGGATCTCTTATCTTGAAGTCTAAAAAGAGAGATCTTTGTGGGCTTCCAGACAGGAATCCTCAAAGAAAAATTATATGGCTTCTTTTAACAGATAATTTATCAACTCTTAAAGTGGGCTCCTTCAAATGACTTTCTTAAACTGAGACATGTAAATACATGGAGATGTAGATACTTTTTTTGTAGGTTATATGTGTACTTGATATGAGAGGTTCATTTGCAGTCTCCAAACACAGCTTTGTATTACAGATCAATGACTTGCTGATATAGAGATATTGTATGTGTGTGTGTGTATATATATATATATATATATATATATATATATATATATATAGGCATAGCTTTATATACACATTTAAACACTTGCAATCACAGCCGGACAAATGATTACAAAAATGTAGTATTTAATGATGATAGGGGGAGCTGGCATTAGAGCATTATTGATATGATTTTGATGGGATATGTTAAATGGGTAAACCCTGGAATAATCACAAGCGGGTATTTGTAAACAAATATAAATAGAGATAAATATATGTTAACATACACTGACTTGTAGGCTTGTTAGTATAATTATATCTTTGCTGGTAAATTAATCATGTTGATTATTAGGGAGGGCATTTAGAAAAACAAAATTCTTATCTCTGTTTTAAATTATCTGCTTCAATAGATATACTTATATAATGATTAGAATTGGTCCTTATATTCTAGTAGAAAGAGGTTTTTAATATGTATGATTTGAGCGAGAAGGTAGATGGGCCTTCCTTGTTTCTGTTGGAATTAATGGGAAGTGTGTACTGAGAGGGGAGGGGTGAATTAGTACCTCTAAAACTTTTGTATCCTTTAATCAATTAACCTTTGTTCAATCAATTGTACATCTATTCATGTAATCTATACTATCTTAATGTGAGCTATATCAAATTGAAAACTTAACATACATGTGAACATTCATAGAAACATTCATGAAAGTAATTTAGACATAACACAAAATATGATATTGCAAAAAACTCCAGTGAGGAAGTAAAATCTACGGTGGGGATGTCACCCTCAAAATCTTCACTATCTGCAGACTAAAAGGGGTCGGATAAGGCTTACAATTGATCACTTCTAATGATCTACCATGTTAAGAGTATTGGTGGAGACATGTTAAAGTCTACTTGGTTAAGAGATTTAGAAACACTATTGAGTGTGCACTAGGTTAAGAGATTTATAGTTGGATTGTTAAATCCACCTTCCTTGAAAGGAATTTTACACTTTGCTCCACTTGTTAGTATGATAGAAAATTACAAATTGACCTGGTAAATTCAATCTCCTATTGCTGATACAAATCCATTTAATTTTACATGAATAAGATTATCACCTTATGTGATAGAGTAATACCTCCGATTCTCGGTAGCCTTTGTTCTTGGTTCTCGCCAAATAATTTCACCTTTTGTTGTTCTGGTTCTTGAAACCATCAATCTAATCCATAGATGTACACGTAGGCTTCATTCATCCTTTCTTCTATATTCACATCATTTTTTTAATGAATGATTCACCTTGTATTTATAAGATGGATTGATATCATGAAGTTTCATGAATAACAATGTTAATTCTAAGATAAGGTTTACAACTTTTACCTTGATCTCCTAGTCTATGTGTTTTAATCAGTTAGACTGAATTAAAGAACTTACATTCATGTTTCTTGTCCCTAAAGAAATGGATTTAAAAACTAATCAAGATTCTATAAATAGATTCTAACTATTTTATCTGACGTGGAAGTCAGATCCACTTTTTGCAGGCTGCAACTGATTCTTGGTTCTTGTCAGTCGGTTATGCTCTATAATTCAGTTGACTATCTTTCAATTTTGTCTTTTGGTTTTCAGTGTATCCTTCTTGTCAAGTTCCTCTTTATCCTTTTGCTTTGTAATTTTAGTGTACACACAAAATTTTTGTTTTCAGTTTTCTTTATACTTAGCCATTTTCAGTGATCTTCTTTATATCTGATTATTGGTTTTCTCTTTGTGCTATCTTTTTATGTATGCTTACCGAAAGTTTTGTTTGCATACTGATGGAAAATTAATGTCATCAATCTCCCCCTTTGACATTAGTATCAAAAAATGATATGTACAAAATATTAAAAAAATGTTAAGTATATACAACATATATATTTCTTAGTCATATCCTTAGTCGTTTCATGACTCCCCCTATGTATATACCAGTATAGTACTATAGAGTGCCTACCTATCTATATATATCATTTTCCCCATATAAATATACATATACATATCATCATTTTCATATATCATTTACCCATCTTAATACATATCATTTCCCCCTTTTGATATTAAGGGAAAAGGTCTTATACCTTTAGAGCTTATAAAAAATGTGGGAGTGTGAAGACTTCATGTCTTCCATCATTTTCTCTCATTGTTCCTTCAAGTTATCTAGAGCCATGTGCTTGAGAGTGATCTTGGAGTGCATATCAGAGATGATGTCTCCTATATACATCTCAGGGGTAGCAATTAGTTGCATTTCCAAATTGATATGTTGTTGAAGCAGTGTTAGATTTGGTAGAAGTTGAGCTTGGAGCTCAGTGACTTCTTCACTAAGGTGTGTCTCTGCTTCCCAGAGTTCCTTCCTTAACCTTTCTATCTCAATTATCTTCTCATAATGTAGCTTTAGTGCATTGTCTCCATCAGTGGTTAAGGTTTGAGCACTTTTAGCTAGATCTGTATCTAACTTTGCTATGTTGTCACTATTCTCTATAGAGAATGTTTCTATTGTGCTTAGTTGTTGAATCAAGGAAATAGCTTCAATTATAATTGGATCTAATTCAGTAATGAATTCTGAAAGCTTTACCTTGTTCATTACCACTTCTTGGCTGATGTTCTCAATGAGTTTCTATTGGTACTTCAGCTCTACTCTTTCTTCAATTGCCTTCTCTACATTAATATTCTATGTGGTAATTGCTTCGGTGAGAGTAGCTAGTTTATCAAGAATTTTCTTACTTTGATCAACATCAACATTGGGTACAATCTAGTGCAAGATGTCCCTAGTTGTCTCCAGTACCATGGAGTCTCAGTGTTGTTTCCTTAGCTTCTCCTGTAATGCCTTCCTTTGGCATATTTCACTGTATTCTTGTAATCCTTCAAAATCAAGTGTGGTTGGGTCACATTTGGGGATTTCAATGATTTCATCTAATGTGACTTCCAACTTACTTTTTTTGGTTTTTTTCTTCTTCTTCACAGTTTTACTTGAGTGCAATACCAAATCCATCTTCTTATCTTTTTCTGTCGTGCTTGATGAAGTTACCTATTGTGCTTCTTTTTGTTGCGTTGTCTCAGTTTCAACTTCTCAGTTTTTTGTAGATGTCTCCACATTAACCTTTACATCATCGATAGTAACCTTTTCAGTAGCCTTAGGAGTGTCATCTTTGGGTTTATCTCCTTCATTGGTATCCTTATGTACTTCATATTTCTTTTCATGTGCATCCTTTTCTATCTTGTCTTCGTCTACTTTCTTTGTATCTCCTTCTATAACCTTATCAGTATTGGTTACTATATGAGTATCTCTGATGTCTTTCTGATCATCGGTGTTGTTATTCTTTTCTTATTCCCCTGCATCCTTGGGAGTATCTTTTTTAGGTGACTTGTTTATTTATTTTATAATATTGATAGCTTGTATTAATATTGGCAAGTTGCTTGGTATGTTCACCTATGCATTATCAACTGTTGTTTCCTTCTCATTGGTTGTGTCCTTGGTAGCAGTGACATTTTCATCTTTCCTTACTTCTTTTGCTGGATCATTGGTAATGTTGATGATTGTTTTGTCCACAATGTTTTAACTTTTGGTGTTAGGCCATGACTCATCTGCAACATCCATGTTTTTGTTTCCGGTTTTGTCTTCTTCTTCCTTGTCTAACTCAATAGATGTATCATCTTTTGCATCTTTTATTAATATAAGTTCTTGAGTTGCCTTGACAACATCTTTTTGTTGTAGGTCTTTCTTGGGGATTTCTTCCTCAGTAGGTCTATTTAGAATTTTACACCATTTCTTGTGGCTATCTTTCTCAAGCTCTATAATCTTCCCTTCAAGAGATTTGTAAGCTCTCATCTTGGGTGAGAACTCCTTTTTATGTTATTCCATCATGTCATCAATTTCTTCTTTCTTTGATTCAAAAGGCATGAGAGTAACTAGTACTCTTTCTCTTATTTCCTTCTCATTTTTCAAAGCAAATGTCCATCTAGCATACAGTCTATCCAAGAGTTCCGTTGGTAGATTGTTTCCTTCAAATTCAATTGGTACATATTTAAACTTGTACATTTTTTCTACGATGGCATCTTCAACCTTGTTTGGATCTTCTAGATCAAGTTTTGACTATCTTCTATTTTCTCCTCTTTTCGGTGTGGCCCCTTTCCTCTTGTGTGTTGTTACTTTTCATTTCTTCAAAGGTGAAGGAGTTGAATCCTTTGATGTTTGGCTTCTTGTCCTAGAAGCAACTGTGGTTCTTGGTTTCTTTATCGGTGGAGAAGATGGTGAATCTGACTCTGTGGCTTCATATTCATTCTTTTCTTCTATATCACTGATAAGTAACTATTCTGCGGTGTCTTCCTCCTTTTCAACTTCTTCTTCCTTCTTAGTTTCTTCTTCTTTTTCCAAGAGTATCTTTTTGAGGTTCTTTACCATTTTGTCCTTTTTCCTAATAATTTTCTTCACAATTAGTCGAGTTTTGTTTCTTGATTTTGCCTCCTCATAAGTTCCAAACTTAGGTTGATTATTGTCCAAAGGTTCATTCATCAATGCATCAATTGCTTTGGTTACAAGATCTATATTTATCTCATACTCCAATATTTGTAACCATGTTGTCCTTGGTACAACAGGTTTGATATAAGTATGGTCTATATCAACCATGAAACATATTTCATCTATATACTTCTCAATGAGTTGTTTGAGGATTCTTACCCTCTTTTCCATTCGGTCTTTGATAATAGTGAAGTATTCATCAATGAATATTTCAAAATTATGGGTAAGTGCAAGAAGTTGAGTGCCAATTCCGCGGAAGTCTTGTGGGCTTGAAAACTACCGCTAGAAACGGGCACCCGTTTTGAAAAAAATGGGCACCTGTCTTAGGCTCGGACACCCGATCCAAAATTCAAAAAATGGGTACCCATTTTTTTTCAAAACGGGTGCCCGTTTTTCAAAACGGGTACTCGTTTTTTTCAAAACGGGTGCCTGTTTTTTTAAATTTTTTTTTTTAAAAAAAAAAAGAAAAATTATTTTTTTATGCCAATTTATTACATTTAAGAAATGGGTACACGTTTTTAAACGTGTGCCCATTTTTTAAAATTCAAATTTACCAAACCACCATTTGCATTGGATTTCAGTTTGGGACAGGTTTGGTGGGACCAAGCCTATGCTTGGACCTCCAAAATAATGGCTAAGGCATTTGAACACTAGATTTCTGTCTTGCCGTAATTTTTTGAGGGTCTTCCTAATCGAATTTTTTGATGAAATTAAAACCCATTAGAGATCTTACTGTCTAGATTTCAAAAATATAAATTTTATA
>MU227116.1:7324-23183 GCA_018584345.1 Thuja plicata | reverse complement strand
TTTTTTGATATTCAATCTCTAAGTGCCTCAAATTTTGACATCAATTGATAGACAACTTGAAAATCAGGGAAAACACTTCCACTTTTTGCCCAAAAAGTGGACTCAACTTCTTGCTGGCACCCTTATCTCCTAGTGAGGCTATGTGTTCACTGATCTGCATGGTAACTAGTTTTGTACTATCCCATTTGATATTTGCTACCGATGGGAATGTTTCTTGAAAATAGAAGAAAATGCACATTATCAGTGAGAAAAACTTACATGTGTTTGTATTTGCATTCCTTATGGTCCTGAAATTTTCTTCTAGTTGATTTAGTAGGAGTTTAGATAAGTCCAACTGTGTTCCCTTTTTCACAATCTTGTAGGTTGTGTCTATTGCACCTGATGCAATGTTGTTCAGCCTGCTTGCTTGGAAGAACTTGTAACTGATAACACATGATCTGAATTTCATCTCATCATCGGTTATAGTTGATACATTTAATCCTTTATCATCCCATTTGGCTCCTATGATCTTTTTAGTCTTAGCCTTGGGTGGTTGCTTTAGTGCTTTTATCTTCTTGGTTATAGGGTAACCCATGACTGCATGGATAATGTCTTGGGTTATCATATTTGGTTCATCCAGCCAAAGTTTATGATTGTGCATTCGACTTAGTACTAACCGAATCCACTCAATTTTGAAACCTGTTGGGAATAACATGGCATTGGTGAGTCCTTTTACTTCTATATTTTTATGTTAATCTTTCAGTGTTCCATCTGCATTGCATAGCTTCTTATAAGCTTGATCAACCTCTAAATAACCTATCTCTACAATCTTGTAGTGTATAAATGATCTCACATCTTCAACTAGCAAAAGCATAGCTGGTATTCGTGAGAATGCTCCAGCATCACCAGGTTGTGAGGCAACCTCATCGTGAATATTTTAGTTTGGTTCCTCACATGCCAAATTCTTAATGAGCTTGAACTCATCCTTCTTTGTGTTCTTCAATTTCACAGTTCTTGAAGTCGTGGTCATTTTTTCAGATTTAGGGCTTTTTGTGAAATGTGTGAAATAGAGTTTTTGGTGGTCATAGAACTTAATGTATACACCAAGTGTTGTTCCTATTTTTATTTGGAGTACTAGTGGTTGAGTTCATGGTCTCTCTATGATCCTATTGTTTTCTGCTCAAAAATTGCCTTCGTCTCTCTGCTCTGGTCATGGTGAACAATGAGTTTGATCTATCACCTTTTTATAGTCATTTGACCTAAAAGGTGTGTCATAAATGCTTACCAACTCCTTGGTGTATGAATACTGAGTTCATCGGTTAAGACTTCAACTTTTGGTGTGGTTTTTATACCTTTTTTATTTTACCGACGGGTTATCGGTGTTGCTAACAACTTGTTCACTTTGCTTAGTTACTGACGAGGCTCAGTTTACATTAGCAGATTTTCTTTTAACTGAAACTTCTTGGTAAGTGTAGGCAGTCTCATCTTTGAGTGTGTACCGAAGGATTTTGGTATGTATGCCCGATAGCATAGTTATCACATATTTTAGCAAGTAATACAATGATGCATCTTTACTTATGCAAATTTGGCATTTATAAACATATTATGGAACTAACTACATAGTGCAATGTAGTTCCATACTTGTTTTTCTTAGGTGGGGGTGGTGATGTCACCAGATCCATTGGATGGGGTGTCACCATTTTCATTGCTTGGTCCAGCTTCATCATTGTTTGAATCTCTTCTCCATATCTTGTCTCTGACTCCTATGATGTCTTCAATGGTGTTTCCATTGGGAAATGTGTTTGTCTCTATCATTCAGACTCTGTAGTCTTTCTTGAGATGACCAACTTTATGATAGTGTAAGCATTCCTTTCTAGGGTTACTCTAGCCTCTAGACTTTCTAGTCCACTGTCTCATACAATTTGCAACAATGTGACCAAATCTTCCACATGCTATACAATTTTTCTAAGTATTGTAATCCCATACATACTGGTTACCAACACTTTTTGGTTGATAGGGAGTTTCTTGACCTTTTGGATTCCATGCTTGCCTTTTATTTTTCCAGCATTCCAGAGTTGTGTGCCCATTCATTTTTCAAGTATGATAGTATTTGTCCATGTAGGTTTCCTTCTTAGGTTATTTCATCTCACACTTACATTTATAAGCTTTATGTCCTTTCTTGTTACATTTATAACAAAATCCTATGAATGGAGATCTAGATTTAGGAATACCTTTCATTTTGTCTCTGCATACATTTGATGTATGGCCTTTCTTTCCACAGTGATTGCATGTAAGATTTCTTGGTCTTGGATTTGCATTTCTTTGGATCAGTTTGATTTGATGATTCTCCATTCTCGGTAAAGCCTACACCATTTTTGGTGTTCACTCTTCGTTGTGCTTCAAGAAAATCATCCATTTTTTATTTCTTTCTTCATCTTTCTTGATAATTTCATTATGCTACTACTGAATTCTTATTTCATGTTTCAACTTTTCATTCTCATCCCTTATCTCACTGATAAATTCTATTCTTTCAATGAGTTCAACATTCATTATGTTTTCCTCTTAACTAATAAGAATAATCTGATTTGTAACTTCATGGTGATGCTCTGTCAATCTTTGTATTTCAGATTCTTTCTCTTGTATCTTTTCAGTAATATACCTTCTATAATCAATACCTAGTTTTCTTTCTTGCTTAGATTTTCTATCATTGTTCATGACATCAATCATCCTTACCATCTGTGTCTCTTGATTGATTTGTAGAGATTTAACTTGTCCAGCTAGATGTTGATTGATTTTAGTTAGGCTTGTGATGCTTTCTTCTGATGTGTCTGATGCTTTGCATGTAGCTGATTATGAAGATTCAAAGAAGTCTGGTATCTCTTCCTCATGGTAATATGTTTCATTACAGAAAGATGCCATAATCTTTCTTTCATCTAACAACTATCTCATGTTGATTGTAGCTTTTTTATATTGTTCATAGAAGATCTAAATTTCAAGCTTCTTATTCTCAATATTTGTATTTAGTCTGTACTTCTCCATTGTATGATCTTTTCTCTTAAGCCTTTAAGATTTTCCAAAGAAGAGATTTAGCTCTGATACCAATTGTTGAAATTAATGGGAAGTGTGTACTGAGAGGGGAGGGGTGAATCATTACCTCTAAAACTTATGTATCCTTTAATCAATTAACCTTTGTGCAATCAATTGTACATCCATTCATATGATCTATACTATTTTGAAGTGAGTTATATCAACTCAAAAACTTAACATACATGTGAACATTCATAGAAACATTCATGAAAGTAATTGACACATAACACAAGGTATGGTATCACAGAAAACTCCTGTAAGGAAGTAAAAAGTGCGGTGGGGATGGCACCCATAAAATATTCACTATCTGTGTATTGGAAGGGGCTGGTTAAGGCTTACAATTGATCACTTTTGATGATATACCCTGTTAAGAGTATCAGTGGAGACCTGTTAAAGTCTACTCAGTTAAGAGATTTAGCAACATTGTTAAGTGTGCACTTGGTTAAGAGATTTATAGTTGGACTGTTAAATCTACCTTCCTTGAAAGGATTTTTATACTTTTCTCCACTTGTTAGAATGATAGAAAATTACAAATTGACCTCGTAAATGCAATATCCTATTTCTGATATAGATCCATTTAAGTTTACATGAATAATATTATCACCTTATGTGATTGAGTAATACCTCTGATTCTTGGTAGCCTCTGTTCTTGGTTCTTGCCAACCAAATTCACCTTTTTCTATTATGGTTCTTAAAACCTTCAATTTGATCCATAGATGTGCTCGTAGGAATCATTCATCCTTTCTTCTATATTCACATCCTTTTTGTAATGAATGATTTCATCATATATTTATAAGATGGATTCATATCATCAAGTTTCATGAATAACACTGTTAAATTTAAGATAAGGGTTACAAATTTTAACTTGATCTCCTAGTCTATGTGTTTTAACCAGTTAGAGGGATTTAAAGCACTTACATTCATGTTTCTTGTCCCTAAAGAAATGTATTTAAAAACAAATCAAGGTTCTATAAATATATTCTAACTGTTTTATCTGACGTGGAAGTGAGATCCACTTTTTGTGGGCTGCAACTGATTCTTGATTCCTGCCGGTCAGTTAAGCTCTATAATTTAGTTGACTGTCTTTCAGTTTTGTACTCTCAATTATATCTTTTGGTTTTACTATATTCTTCTCGTCGGGTTCCTCTATCAGGTTCCTCTTTATCCTTCTACTTTGTAATTTTTGTGTACATACAAAATTTGTGTTGTTGTTTTTCTTTATACTTAGCTATTTTTGATGATCTTCTTTATATCTGATTTTTGGTTTTCTCTTTGTTCTATCTTTTGGTGTATTCTTACCGAAAGTGTTGTTTGCATACTAATGGAAAATGAATGTCATTAGTTTCAACCATGAAAATGGAGGATCTTCGCTTTGTCTTGTACTATGAATGGTTCCAGACTCTTTAGTAATATCTTAGAGGACAGTCAAGAAGCTACAATGAGGTAAGTAGGAAGGTCTACATAGTCATTAATGAATGAGGTATAACTTGTACTTTTCTCAGAACTGATTATTCAACTGACAACATTTAGTAGGTACAAAAACTAATATATTATTCACAATTGAATCATGTCTTTCATTGATATTGGTAATAAGAACTTATGCATATACTATGTTAGGCAACTCTATGCAGAGTTTTTGTATCCACAGGTACAGGAAAATCTTAGACGGGTAAGAAAAGAACTCTTAAGAGAAAAACATGGATTATTTACTGGTGAAAGAGGTTGGAAGGAAAAAAATTAATCATGATAAATTATAATACTTTTGGTTCTGTTAGATTTAGGATCAATGTAAATGTTGGTTTAATACCATCTATAAATGAGGGAATGCCCTCATCATTAATTGTAATCAAATACAATAGAATTATCTAGACTAAGGTCCGAGGCTATACTGGAGGTTTTCTTCTCCATTCTTTCCTACCAGTGCCTGAAGTGAATGGAGATTTTTGTAATTAATAAACTTTATTAATAAAATCATGGCCTCAGCCTTTTACCGATTAAAAAAAAGGAAAAAATAAAAATAAAAATAAAAAATTGTATGAAGATACATTGAATATTACTATGCAGCTCATACATCACATCAAAATGGTAACACCATGCTTAACAAAAATTAACGTCTGCCCCCCTCTAACTCCCCAACCGAAACCCAAACTTTAAGGCTCAAACCTATCTATGAAGAAATTTTTAGTTTCATTCAAAGTTTCCCATCAAATGCTAAGTTGTCCTTTATTTATAAAGAAATATATCATAAATTTAAAATCATCATAAATAATACATTTTTTAAGGTTCTACCTAAAATCAACCCCCTTTGAGAAAGCCATACAGTCATCAAATGCATCACTTACCAGACAAATTATTTCAAATATACGTCTCCTTGTACAAAAAATTACTCATGACATATGGATATTATATTGCCTCATCCATGTGGAAATATTATGAACTTTGATCCTATGCTAAAGAGAATTAGCATAAAAACTATTATATACAAGAGAAAGGAAAACTCCTAAATGCTTTAAGGACTTGGAATAAGAAAAAATCCTATACATTTTAAGGACTTAGAATAGGAAATAACACTAGATGTTATTCGTATAATAGGTTAAAATTATTATACCAATGCCTTATGGGAAGTGATCAATCAAAGAGGATAACATAGTCAAATTTATACAAAAAAGAGAAGACCCTAAGTAAAGGAATACCCAACACTGATCGTGCATATAATGAGATAAAAAATAAATGAAATATAACATCTAGAAACACCTGTAGACCCTAAATCTAAAATGATCTACTTAACTATTATGAAGTAACATATTTTCAATACAAACCCATCCAACTGCACATATTGAAGCCATTATCACCTAGTTAACCGCTCATATTTAGTAGCACATCAAATGCATAAATTACAATGCACCTGTACATCAATTTAAGGGTTTCATCATTGTAAAAACCATCCATAACCATCAAAACAATTAAAAACCTCCAATAAACCCTACGAGTTAAAATATCTTTCAAACCCTAGCCCCACCACCCACTTGATTGTTCACAATGAAACATAAAACAAAAAGAAAGAAATATGGATTAGAATAATGACCATTAAAAAAGTGTTGATGTATGGCCAAATCCAATCTGTGTCAAATGGGGAAATACAAATCTTCTTTATATTGTATTCCAACTTTGAAATTACATTTCCCAGTAACAAAACCATAGTAAATTTTCTCTCTTGCTGCAAATAGGCCTTTAATTTTCCAAAGCAATGGTATCCGATCGAGCCACCTAGTAAAAAATTGGCACCCATCTCTTTTACACAGTAAAAAATATCAATATGGTATTTGATGATCTCAATGCTAGCCTGTAAAATGGTGCAAATGAGTCATAAAATCTCACAAGTGTGGCCAATGGAATGGCCACCATTTTGTCAGCCCGAACACCATGGGAATATATTTGGGGTTTCTAGACATTTTTTGCACCTTATCTATTGCTACAATGCCATGACTATTAGCTCTCACATCATTGTCGGCCCTTTGACTATCATGGATTACCCGCTTTGTCAACATAGAGGGATTTTTATAAACACAAGAAGGTATGCTTACCATGTTCCGTACATTCTGTGAACTACCATGGCATTTGAGCTATAAGAAGATCGATATGTTCCACTAGCACATAACTCACTTCCACTTGTTTCTACTAGAGTCACACATGGGAAAAACTATGGCATCTACGCAATTCATCAAATAGTTGGGAGGAGACATATCATCCCATCTCCCTTTTCAAAATACCCATCATGGGTAGTGAGTAGATGGGATAGAGAAACTATCAAAGAGAAGATAGAGCGGAGCAACTATTAGGGTCTGTACCTTTTAAATATCTATAGCCTAGAGATGATACCTTCGATGAAATTACTTTCTCAGTCCAACAATTACTATGTCACTTAAGAGACGAAAATTTGAAAATAAAAATTAATAAGATAAATAAAAAGATAAGATAAGATAAAATTAAGACAGTAATAAATTTTTGTCTTAAAAATCTATCTTAAAACACCTTACCTTGTAGTAGTGATGTTCATAAAAAAAAAAGTAGAGTGGCCATCCACCTTAAAGTAAAAAAAAATAAACAGGAAATTGCTATGGGTATTCAAAGTACTCTAGACTTCTCTATCAAACAAAGGAATTCAAAGGAATCAACTTCTCTCCTAGGTCGCAATGTAGCTCTTATCTTGGAATGTTAGGGGTATTAATTGTTAAATTATAGCATCGAATTGATTAATATAAACATGTATTCTATATATATATATATGTTATTATTAATATTAAACTATAATGCAATTAGCAATCGTTGTTTATAACAGTCGATGTTTATTCACAACCGATTAAGTGTTATCAAGTTTCATTAAAATGAAACACAACCACTACCATATACGATAACCATTAGTTAATGGTTATCGTAACACATTGTTATTGTGTTACGATAACCATTAACTAATGGTTATACAAACACATTAATATATCATGCGCACTCATTCAAAATAGCATCAGCCTACACGGCTGTGTAGAGGCATGACTCGACGTGGCTTTAGCCATGTAGAGTCATGACTCTACACAGTTGTGTCTCATCATTTATATATTAATAATAATAGTATGGGTTGTGAAAGACAATAAATAATAGTGTCATTATATTCTCTCAGTAGCATACTAATAATCAATATTATTATATATATAATATATATATACATAATCAGTAAGAATATATATACAGCATCAACACAATTATCATTGTAAGATTTTCTCTATTATGATCATAAAACTAACATGGTATCAGAGCCTCAATAGAAGGAAATCTTTCAAGACTAAAATTTATATTACTAATTGTTTTAATATAAAAAGAAAGAAAAAAATAAAATGGCCAGTAGTATGAAAGTAGAAGATAGACTCGAAGGAGCATCAAATTTATTCTCATGGAAAATTTAAATTCTTACCTTGCTTGAAGAACTAGAGTTAGATTCTTATGTTAAAGAAAATACAAGCATGCCGGAAGTAGAAACATAAAAAGCAACTTGGAAAATATGTAACAAAAAAGCCAAGAATATTATAATTGATTCAGTAAAAGATCATATTCTCCCTTCCATAGCAAGACTTAAAACTGCCTATGAAGTGTTAAAAATCATCCAAGAAACATTTGAGATTAACAATAAAAGAAGATTGCTTACACTCAAACAACAACTACTAAATCTCAAATGAATAAAGGGGAAACCATTACATCTTACTTTCTTCGGATTTCAGAACTAAGGGATCAACTATCCACCATTGGAAATAATGTTGATGACATGGAGCTAACCTTAATAGCTCTTAGAGGATTACCCATCACATGGGAATCATTTATTCAATGTATAACATGACGTTCCTCCCTACCCAAGTTTGATCAGCTAAAGAATGATTGCACTTAAGAGGAATCTCAATTAATATCAAGAGGAATCAGACCTACCAAAGGAAATGAAATTCAAGCTCTTCAAATTCATAATCACTAAAACTCCAAAAGTAATAAAAGGAAGTTTAAACATAAGAAAGGAATTTATAACGCTAGTCATGTAGGAAATTCCAATAAGCATCACAAAAAATGAGACTTCTCTAAAATGCAATGTTTCAAATGTGATAAGTTTGGTCATACTCATAGATACTGTCCTGAGAAGCAGAAAATCCAAGCAGCACTAGTAGAAGTAAAAGGAGCAGAAGTATCATTATTCTTCCTTGCATTATCAAGTGAAGATAACTCAAATAAAAATACTTGGATAATTGACAGTGGAGATTCTCTACATATAATAGGATTCAAAGATCAATTTGAAACTCTAGAAGAAGATTCCTCTGAAGAAGTCACTATTGGAGACAACTCCACCTATCTAGCAAAAGGAATTGGGACCTGCTTAATCAAATTGAAAATAGGAGTAACTCTACAGTTAAAAGATGTTCTATTTGTACCAGGCATAAAAAGGAATCTGGTCTCTATTTTAGGCTTAGCTGATCAAGGCTATCATGTTACATTTCAGGAAAACAAAGTGTTATTATGGCCTAAAAACACTAACCTTAAAAATTCCATTTCAATAGGGTACATAGATGGGAGTCTATACAAATTATGTAATAGTCATCAAACAACCTTAGGTCATGAAGTATCAAGTTCTAATCAACTATGGCACAAAATATTAGGACACCTCAGATTTTGTACTCTTCCTTCCAAAAGTAAAATCACTACAGGTATCCCAATCTAAAATCTGATCATATTGGAACTTGTAAAGGATGTGCTCTAGGAAAAATCATCAAAAAATCATTTTCTTCCAGTGAACGTAAAACCAAGGATATACTAGAACTCATTCACATAAACGTATGTGGACCCATGTCAACTATCTCACTAGGAGGATAATCATATTATGTGACCTTCATTGATGACTACTCTAGAAAAACTTGGATCCAATTTCTTAAACTCAAAGAGTCAAATGAAGTATTGTCTAAATTCAAAGAATTTAAAGCATTAGTGGAAAATCAAACTGGGAAGAAAATAAAATTTCTAAGATCAGATAACGGAGGTGAATACATCTCTAAAAACTTTAAATATTTCTGTATTTCTGTTGGGATTAAGAGGGAGTATATTTGTACCTTATAATCCTCAACAAAATGGAGTAGGTGAAAGGAAAAATAGAACTATTATTGAAGCTTCCAAAGCTATGATGCATGATCAAAATCTTCATACCTCATTCTGGGTTGAAGCATGCAACACCGCCATGTACATTCAAAATAGATGTCCCCACTCAATTTTAGAAAATGTCACACCTGAAGAAACTTTCACAGGGAAGAAACCAGATCTAAGTCATCTAAGAATTTTTGGATGTCCAGTATATGTTCACATTCCTAAAGAAAAGAGAACCAAACTAGAACCCTCTAGGAAGAAAGGGATATTTGTTGGTTATAGTGAAACTACTAAAGGATACATGATATACATACCAAGACAAAAATCAATTGACGTTAGTAGAGATGTAAAATTTGAAGAAGACATTGCTCTCAAACTCTCCACACTTATAGAAGAAGGATTAAATGAGAATCAGAGGGAGAATACTCTTGATACCAAGAATCAGAGGGAGAATATTCAAAACACTGATAACACACTTCAAAATGATGAAGACTACATTGTTGATAATCAAAGAGAAAACATTATAAATGTTCCCCCATCCAATCTTGAAGAGGTTGATATTCCTAACAACAAGAAAAGACCACTATGGGAAATAAAAATGTTTGAAGAAAATAATATTGACCCAGATGAGATATTTAGGGAAAGGAAGAAAACAAGAAATCAGAAATGCTATCTTGCACTTATGGCTAAACTCACAAAATCTGAACCTCCTAATGTTAAAGAAGCCTTAACATGTCAAGTCTGGAAAGATGCAATGATCAAAGAATATCAATCCATAGTTAAGAATGATGTTTGGGAAGTAGTACCAAGATCCAAAGGAAAGTCAATTGTTTCTTCAATATGGTTATTCAAAATCAAATATGCTTCAGATGACAGTATCGAGAAACATAAGGCTAGATTCCTAGCTAGAGGTTTCTCTCAAAAGGCAGGTATTGATTACGAAGAAAAAATTTCTCTGGTTGCTCGATACACATCTGTAAGAACCATTATAGCCATTGCAGCATCTAAAGGTTGGAAGATACATCAAATGGATGTAAAAACTACATTTCTAAATGGAGTGATTGAAGAAGAAGTGTATATAGAATAACCAGAAGGCTTCAACACCCATGACAGAAATAATTATGTCTACAAATTGAAGAAAGCACTTTACGGTCTTAAGCAAGCTCCCAAGGCTTGGTATGAATGAATTGACAGTTATCTCTCCAAGTTAGGGTATTCCAAAAATGAAGATGACCCTAATATATACTTCAAAATATACAAAGGTGATATGGTAATCCTAGTCCTCTATGTTGATGATCTACTAATAACTGGACAAGAGCACCTCATTGCCAAATGCAAACAAGATCTCACAAATGAATTTGACATGAAGGATCTAGGTCCACTACACTACTTCTTAGGATTAGAAGTACTACAAAAAGAAAACTACATTCTTCTAAATCAAAGGAAATACACCTTGGACATTCTAACTAGATTTGGAATGATGGAGTGCAAACCACTAACCACTCCAATGGAAACAAATCTTAATAAACTAAAGGATGAAGTAGTAGATTCAGAACCTACAGATCCTACATACTACAAACAACTAGTTGGGTCACTTATGTACTTGGTAAATACTCATCCTGATATCTGCTATGCTACAAATGTCTTAAGTCATTTCATGTGTGAACCAAAGAAGATCCACCTAATAGTTGCCAAACATATTCTAAGATACTTATGTAGTACAATTGAGATGGGCCTAAAATATGAGAATACTGAGATTCAACTTCAAGGGTTCACTGACTCCGAATGGGCTGGAAATTCAATCGATCGTAAAAGCACTATAGGATGTTGCTTTAGTCTTGGATTAGATATGATTTCTTGGTTCAGTAGAAAAAAATCAGCAATTGCTCAAAGCTCGACTGAAGCAGAATACATGGCCGCTTCAATGAGAGCTCGAGAAGCAGTATAGTTAAGGAAATTACTATTTGAATTTTTTGGTAATCCATTAAAACCCACCATAATTCATTATGACAATCAAAGTTGTATTAAACTTTCAGTTAATCCATTATTTCACAATCGCTCCAAACACATAGAAATTCCTTACCACTACATAAGAGATATGGTAGACAAAGATATTATTAAATTGGTCTACATCAGTACTGAAGAACAAAATGCTGACATCTTCACCAAACCTCTTGCGAAGTTCAAAATCGAGTACTTCAGAAAGAAACTTGGTATGGTTAATTTGTGATTAATTGAGATTAAATCTCATTATTATGTAAATTGAAATATTCATTTATAAAATTAAATTTAAATATTGCAATATTGTTTATGTTGAAAGATGATGATATTTCTTGTGTGAAGTCACTATTGTAAGGTGGCGACATACTTTAGTTGACCTATGTTATTATTTAATCCAATTCCGAATTGGTCAGGGATTATGATAACAATTGGTTCAATTTTTTATCTGGATTGTGTCAGATATCTTGATACCTATGTTTATTCTTATCCAGTTCTAAATTTAGTCTGAGGTTAAGATAAACTTGCCTATCAGGTTGAACTATGTTCCAGATTATGCCAGAAGTCCTGATTCAAATAATCATGTGTTGTTTAAAGGGAATATTAACAACATTCGAATAACATCCACATTCTATGAATATTAATCTCCTCTCGCTATGAGGGAGTGTTGAATTATAGCGTCGAATTGATTAATATAAACATACATTATATATATATATATATATATATATGTATGTATGTATGTATGTATGTATGTACACACACACACACACACACATATATATTATTAATATATTGTATCATCTTAAAATGGAAGCACTTCCATGTTAAGAGTGTTTAGCCCTCCTTAGGGGACATTTTTCACCTCCATTGTAACATCCTCCCATTTCTGCATCATCCTCTGCTTCTGTGCCTGTTTAGGACCGTGATTGGGCCTCTTCGGGCACCTTTTACCCCACTTGGCATATTTTCTAGGGGTTCTGACCCCCTGGGTCAAGGTTGACATTCACCTTGAACTAGGTCAGGGTCGACCTCAACCCTGACCAGGGTCCCCCTTTCAAAACTTGAAGCTTGTCGATTGTCAGGCATCATCCAAAATTTAGTTTTCCCACTTCTGGGTCGACTGTTTCAGGTTCTGAAGTGTTGAATACTAAATTATATTTAATATAGGTCCTTTTCTAAGGGCACGGGTCTAATTTGAATTTAATTATGTTATGTCAGCCTCCTTAGAATATTGTGCCCTAGTTTCATATAAAAGGAAGCATTTCTCTCTCATTTTCTCTAAGAAGCAGGACGAACCATCAACTAAGTGACAAGAGGTGATCAAGCAAAAGTTCAAGTATCCATTTTTCTACATATTTTCAAGTTCTCAAGGTGTTCAAGTATTCCTCTCAAGCATTCAAGTTCTCTATTGAAGATGAAGGATTCAAGCTTTCAAGCATGTGAAGGGATTTGGTTCAAGCATTCAAGATTCATCATTCAAACCCTAGATCTAGCCATCATGGTCGTGTGATCTTCCTTCAAGATCCTTTGGGCATCCTCAAGACTCTTTCATCATCTCTTCAAGGTGGATTTCAAGCATACAGTTATGGAGGTTTATGGTTTCTATTGAGTTTATGCTTTCATACTTTCATACTTACATACATTTGAATTACAATTACATATCTATTGAATATCATAGCTTCAATGTTAGATTCAATTATACTACTTGCTAGCATTTTGTACTTTATTGATTTCAAGGTTAATTTCTAAATTAGGGTTTTACTAAGGCAAACCCCTCCCCCACAACAAACAATCATCTTTTTCTTGCAGGTATAGGTTTAGGATTGCAGTTTTGAGACCAGATCTGGATACCCTTTTTGACTTTCTTTCAGACGGCATAAACAGATTCTCTGTCGGACCTCTGTAGGGCAGGTTTGACATTATTGGGTCAAGGTTGACATTTGTGGGTCAAGGTTGAACTTTTTCATAAGATGATATTGGAATGGAAAAATATTTCTGGGTTTTGTTCATCTTTGTGTTCTGGTTCGGGATGAACTATCAGATTTTCTAGAAACAGTCTATAGAACTCAGAAAATAAAAATATTTGATCTGCAACTTTGTAAGGTTGGTTCTTCTTCCTATCTTTTTCAATTACTATAATCTAACATATTCATTTAATCAATTTATAGAATTTAAGATATCCTTCTTGTTATTCTCTTTTCCAAATAGTTGATTCATTTGTGCATTAGCCCTTCTTTTGGGTTGATCAACTTGAATCTTCCATTTATGCATTTGAGGATAGAAAAAGAACATCTTATCTTCTCCTTAATCACAATTTGTCATGCCCCAAAATTTGGGCATTTAAACCTTAATCTCATGAACATAAATTTGCATTAAAACATGATATAATAACTATATGAGTCAAAATCTTTTCTATACCTTTGCAAATTAATTAATTGAAAGATTAAAATAGAGTAACAACATTAATTAGAGTTATAGTCCTTAAGATTTATTTTCCTCTATATTTAGTAAAACAACCATAAATTTATTCTGATAACAATCATTTCAAATAAAGATCTAAATACCTATTTTATTAATATAAATAAGCATACTCTAATTTCAAAAATACAAGAAGATTAAAATTTCCAAAACCCTTTTCAATATTACTATTATACTACTTGGCTTAATTATTATATTTGTTCAACTTCCAAGCCAAAACCTAAATGCAACAACAAAACACGCAGAAAACAACACAGGCAATACAAGTAACTCGGCCAAATGACACGCCCAAATGACACAATATTTGCTTTTACACAAGCGGCTAACATAATACTATAATGCTACAAAATTTCTATTGCATAAACGGCTGGCATAATAAGTGAATGACATGATATAAACAATGACAAAGTGTTTTAAATGGCTGGAATAATACAAATAAAACCAAAAATGCCTGACATAATAAAGTTTGTATTGCATACACGACACAAAATATAATTCTTATTAAAATAACATAATATTGCAATAACATAGCATTTGTAATACAATGATATAGCATTTCTATAATGTATAGATTGCTGAACAAAACAATACAATAATAAATACACATTCTACAATAATACAGCAATATATCATCACTCCGTAATAGTATATTATTATATAACACAATAACAATACAATAGTGCTCAATCATTCTGCAAAAATAATACAAAATACAGCTACTTTCAAACAAAATCTAAAAACAACATTCACACTATAAAAGAGATCTTTTTCTCAGGATGGATTCCAACCTGGAGTCCTGCGAAGATCGGTTGAAGAAGAAAAAGACAAGCTTCTAAATCTCTTCCAGCACTCCTTTGAATTCCTCCTATGGAAAACTCCAACTCCTTCTCAGATAAAATATCAATTCTTTCTCCTCTCTAAACTATAGCAATATCCTAAAATTAAAGCCTCTTCTCAGAATAAGATTTTCGTCTTTTCCCAACTCCCACACACAGGAAAGTCATTCCTGTAAATAGAATGGAGGAGATGGTTTCACAGGTAATCCAACCGATGCAACCATCTCAACTATCCATCTGTTAATAGTTAATGAGATGGTTTGCAAAACCATTCCCGTAAAGGGAGAAATAAATTTTAAACAAAACTATAATCTTATGTTCCTTAAATTTAAGGGTGTCAAAAAAATAAATAAATAATAGTCTTAAAAATAATTTACTAACTTATTTAACTATGGTAATAGAATTTACCAATCCTATTTACCACTTGTAAGAATAACATAAGAATAATTTCCTTCACACAAATAATTAATTAATTTATTATATAATAATATATAWTAATATATGTATTCATAGGCATATGTGTGCACCCATATGCTTATGGTACATATACCATAAATAAGACACATTATTATTAATATTAAATATTAAAAATAACATTATTATAAAATATGTTATTTATTCATACACTCATCCACACTCTAAAATATATATTGGGTAGCTACTAACATAGGTTAGAAATTTTTTATTATTATTAATATTACCATAGACACTTTGTTATTATGAGTATTATAAAATAATACCATAAATTATTCATTATTATTGATATTAAAATCACATGATTTAAATCACATACCAACTCGTTCCTAACGAGA
>MU227115.1:130022-140342 GCA_018584345.1 Thuja plicata | reverse complement strand
CTACATCTATAATGGCCCCGTTTGGATTATATTTGATTTTTACCTAAAACGATAATTCCAACTTAAGATGAGAACTGCAATATATTTATAAATATAACTTGATAATAAAATTTACTAATTGTAATGCTCTTTATAAAATAATCATAGTTCGGGTCTTGTAAGCAATATTAGCTACTAGATAGTGACAGCAAAACATTTAATATCAAGAATCCATGATAGCATCTAAATCCATATAAGAATCATTTATATTTAAATCAATATATCCTAATATCATAGATATTTAGTCCAAGATATATTCCTATAGTCAACCATATTAAGAATTCATTGGAAATGCTTGCAAATAAAAAACTCAAGGATGCTTGTCCTTGTATTGCAAAACATGGAAGGATTTCTAATCCATTCCATCCATAAACAAAGAAATTTTTTTTTTGTTTTACTTTGTAACTGTCGCAATTGTGACGTCATCCAAGGGGATTGCGACGGAGATGCTGTAGCGGCGACGCCAAACGCCCGTCGCAACCACATTTGGTTCCGTCGCAGTTGCGACGTCAACCAAGGGGATTGCGACGGGGTTGCTGTAGCGGTGACGCCAAGACGCCGTCGCAATTGCATTGAGATCCGTCACAATTGCGACGCACTACACAAGAATTATGGCCGGGTGATGCCAGAATAAAGTGGTAGTATAGCGACGGATATCTGTCATAATTACGACGGGTTATGACAGACGTCGTAATTTGCGACTAAAAATGAGCGACGTCTACTACTGTCGCACTGGCGACACATTTCTGTCGTAATTGTGACACATAGCCGTCGCAAAACGATGCCAAATGTATTAGTGTTTTAGCTTTTGTGCATAAAGTTGTCATTGAATTAGATCAGAACTTGTGTGTAGTTTATCAATCTTATCTTTTGCTTTTGTTAATTCAGATTCTATCTTTTTCTTGATGTTTTCCAACTCGAGGATTTTCATGTTTTCTTGTATAAGTTCATCATCTAATTGTTTACTCTCTTTGCTCTTTTCTTCAATAGAAATTAGGCTATCTGTAAGTTATTCATTCGGATCTTCAATCTTATCTTTCAAAGACATGTTTTCTTCATTCAACGTTTTGATCATTTCTCCCAAATCATTTGTGCAACAATCTTTCAAATCTTTTCTTAATTTCTTGATAAGCATTTGGGAGCCATCAACTTTTAGTTTTAGCTCTTCATTTTCTTTTTCAGATCTGTCAAGATCTTCAAGGGCTACTTCAAGATTCTTTTTCAGATGTTTTGCTTCAGTTGAATCCATGATCTCCTCAAGTGGTTAAACTTTCTTTCAAAGGACTAGAGCTCTGATACCAATTTTTAGAAACACTAAGAGGGGGAGGGGGTGAATTAGTGTTTGTCTATTAATTATATTTTAGCAACTTGAAATTTGAATCAAATAGATAACCAATGAAGCATAACACATTAATTCATAACACAAGATATGATTACGGGGAAACCTTGATCAGAGGAAAACCTCGGTGGGAATTAGTACCCACAAATGATTGTACTAGTATAATGAACCTGTTAGAGTTCATTTGCCCTTTTAGGAGAAGTCTTCACAATTAAAGTATAATAACCCTGTTAGGAGTCTTTAGAAAAACCTTGTTGAGGTGGTTGGCTCACTGCCAGAGCTCACTGCTCAATAAGATGAAGGCTACAACCCCCTGATAACTGATATGCACTATATCAAAATAAACTATTGTAATGACACTGTTGTCTGATTAGTTCCGTTTATGCACTGATGCTGAAAACTCTTGTACACTTCTACTTCATACTGATTTGCTCATATTGATCTTTTGATTAACACTTTTTCTTCTTTTATCGATGACACACTAATACAAAAATGCATGTCTAATATATATGCATGCCTGAATAGACGCAACTGAAAACAAGACCTTAGTCAGCCCAAAAAAAATATACACAACGCTTCCAAACAAATTGGCTTAAGTGTGTTTACAATAATGTTTAAGACATATTTACAAACTTATTACAATAGGCGCATAACCTTTACAAAACAAAATATTATAAGCTTAATGCACAAACTGAGGTCGGCTCCATGTTCCATTTTATGAACTGTTAGTGCACTTAATCTTCTTGTAATTTCTCCGTATTATCATTCTGTATCATACATGTATAGGGTAAGCTAAACAATATCATAGAGCTTAAGTATGAATGCGCATATCTTGACTCGATCATACACACGTGCGTTGGTGCTCTGATCAACTGAATAACTATGTACTGTTCTATTTTCTGTACTTAGTCAATTTTGCTCTTCAAAGTTTATTGTCAAAACTTTATATGACTTTGTTGCCACAATGACAACACAAAATAAGTCATATACACTCAGATTGTCAACTTACCAACAGAAGGGACTTTTAAAAAAAAACTTGGCAGATATGGAATCACTCACCCAAGTACTATAATGTGAAGATGCCATCATATCATATGCCCTTTCCTCATGTAAGATTCTATATTCTCTGTGTAATTTCCCAGTAAGAAATTTCAAATCGTACTTTACATATAAGGTAATAAATTCTCCCCATTATGAAATCAAGACTTAACAATTTACTTTCATTTTTTTTCATTTTTTTTTTGTTTATATATAACTACCAATTGTACATTGTTGTGTCATGGGTGCACTACTACCAATTGTACATTGTTGTGTCATGGGTGCACTAAACAATACTAGAAGGTCAAGTGGAAAATATTTTTCTGGCCACATCTAACCTGCTTTGCCCATACCATAGTCCCTTGCTAGTTCAAATATAATCAGCCATTGGCATGTTTACTCATATCACAGTACAATCAGAAGGTTGTCAATTAGCATGTCTAGCCATTGGCATGTTTACTATAGTCCTTTTTAGGCGGAGTTTCCAAGTTCCTAGTACTTACCGAAGTAGTGTAACATGTAAGCTATTCAAATTTGGAGTTATACTCAACTTCGGTGTTTAGTTTAGGATTTGGACTACAAAAGACCATTTGTTTTCGTACAATTTTCATCAACAATTGTTTCATATTTCATACGATCCTCCGTTTGATCCCCTGAACAATCAAAATCGTTCGTATGATCTTCACCGCCACCGCTTCAACTATGTTTACAAAATAATGAATTTTAAAGGCAATTCAGAGAGGGTATTGGCTAAATAGCCAACTAAAACGTTAAAACAATAAAGGTCGTTGAAAAAAAAAACCAAGTGTCCGCTTGGTAAGTTCAGAGAGCGCGTGATCATTTTTAGGTGCAGTTTTTAAGTTCAAAGGACTCACCCACGTACTGTAATATGAAGACATCGTCATATCATATGTCCTCTCCTGATGTAAGATTCCATTTTCTCTGTGTACTTTTGCAGTTATAAATTTCAAACCTTACTAAGGTATCGATTGCTATTATGAAATTAAGATTTAACATTTTACTTTTTTAGCATTTTAATAACTAGCAATTGTTGGTTTGTCATGTGTACACTAAAGAATAGTGGAACCTCAAGCCCAAAATCTTTAGCATAATTTTTATGTATATTTATGTTGTACATAAGTTTGGTTGGTAAACAAGGAGAGAGAAGTAGAGGAAGAGATAAAGATAGAAGACATTGGCTTACCAACTAAATATTCTCTGGTCCACATCCATCATGTGATAACCATCCCATAGTCATGACTACATTCAACTGTCCAATCAACCATTGCCATGCTTATTCTTGTCATGGTACAATCAAAAGGTTTGTATCTTCATATGCATAATTTTCCGTAAGTTAGTGCTCTTCGTTCACCTTTTTTTAATTTTCCTCGACTATGGTTATGATGGAAGAATTTTAATATTAGGAGAAAATTAGATCATCTAAATAATTAAAAATTATTCACTACTACATAATATAGCAATTTAAGACATTTATTTAAGATGAAATTAACATTTCGTCTTAAATATTTAAATTATTTAATATTAAAAATTGAAAAATATTTTAATGTCTTAAATAGCTAAATTAAAACAAAAATACATTTTTAGCAGCAAATGACAATAGACATGCATTTTCGCGATGAAAGAGAGAAAAAGACATGCATTTTCATGACAAAAGGTAGACATGCATTTTAGCCGTGAAAGGCAGAGGAATAGAAGGATATTAGATATTGCTCATTCCCTAGAGGAGTCCGGAGAAGCGAGTTTTGATCACTACTAGCGATTGAGCCGACTTGTTCAAAGAGTTGCTACAACAGGTCCCAGCTACAACAACATTGAGGTAGATACAATAGTGATTTCTATATTTAATATTGCAATTTATAGGTTTCAACTAAGAGTAGGACTCCTTTACCATGAGGAACGACACCTATTTCCTTTACTTGCAATTCCAAATTTATCCAACTTTGCATATCTCCTATTTTGTGAATATGTTCTTCCTACACATGTCATTTCATGGTCTTCGATCTAACAACATCCATATACCTCCTTATAAAAACCCATAAGGGAAATCCTATGTTTGAGCTGGGTCATCACAACTTTCCATGTGAGGGCTATTATGATGCGCCCCCTGGCTCTAGCGCTACGCATGATTGCTATTATGAAATTAAGATTTAACATTTTACTTTTTAGCATTTTATTAACTAGCAATTGCAACTTTATCTCAACAAGCGTTCAAGGAAGTTGTCTCAAAAGGAGAAAAGAATGGAGGTGTAGATGCAATAATAGAGGAGTTCGCATATGTTCGTGCTTTCCATTTTGGCCGATGTGGTAAGAGTAAGAGTAAGTTTATATTTAATTTATAATAAAAAAAAATGAATATTTAATTTATGTTGGTAGTTAACATGTAACAAATATTTTTAAATTGCTTCATGTTAAAAAATAATCTATTCATTTCATTTGTCAAGTTTCTAGAAACATTATTTGAAGTATTATATGTTTGTGATGCTTCTCATGTAGAATTTTCGTAAAGCTTTTCCTTAATGCAAGACTTTTATTGGGCAATTTTAAACCTTTGAGATAATGGTTAGCTTCAAGAGATTGAAGACAAGTATTTCAAAGGCTCTTCCAATACATCTTCTAACTTTCCAAAATATTTAAGGCTAGATGTGAGAAGCTTCCAATGAATCTATATAATCATGGAAATGGTATCATCTCTAGCTCTAGGGTATATGTGGGATCATCATATACAAAGCTATGGCAATGTCTATACAACACCCAAAACGACACTCATTATGCCCGATGAGCATGATGTAATACTAGCATGCATAACTCAAGTAATTATTAATTTATCGATTTGAATACAGTTAGAAATGGACGTTGACTTGAAGGCATTAGAAACAAGAGTTGAATTAAATTCATTAGAAACACCCCTTAAAACTTCATTTTTCTTTAATGAAAGTATTTTATTTTAAAGGAAATATTAAATATTATATAAAATCTAAAATATAAGATAAAAATTATAATCTATAAGATATTTAAAATTTAAATATAAATAAATTTTTTTTACAAAATATTTCAAAAAATATATTATTATAATTAAAAATGAAAAGATTAAAATTAAAATTTAGATTAAAAATTAATATAAATAAATTTTAATTTTAATTTATGTAAATTTTATTTTCATATAATAATATAAAATATTTAATTAATTGTAATATGTATAATATAATTTGTAATATTAAATATTAATATCAAATTTTAGAAATATAATCGTTTTCAATACAATACATTTTAAAGAAACTTAAATATAAAGTTATTTATTAATTTGTAATTATATTTTACGTTTAATGAATTTCATCAATATTTTAATTGGAATAAACTAAAATTTAATTTAATTTTTATTTCAGTATTTGTTAAATCAATAATTTTAATAGATATTATTAAATTTTATTTATTATTTTCATTAATGTATATATTTTGGGTGGTATATTTTGACTTTGATTAGAAGAAAAGAAACTCAAAGTAAAATATATACACCTCCAAATTGTTGGACTAATTGTAGAGATTTTTACTTTATTCTACTCACCACATTTTATCTTATTTTTAGCATAAATATTGAGAGAGAACATTTAGAAATTTTTATTTTGAGAATTATATAAAAATATTATTTTTTATAAGTGAAATACAAAAAAAAATTTAATAATTTATATGGATGTGGCACATGATTATCACAATAGTGGGTGTAAATGACCAATGAGGTGCACGTATATTTTAGCTCAATATCACTATTATGGGTAGCAGAGATGGTGGGTTCGACTCTCACCCATATTCGCCCAATGAACCTAGCTTGCGGGCGGTTTGGTTCATCCTCTGAGGATTAGTCTCGCCTCAGCTCATCGTTGGTACCCAAGATATGGGATGTTGGGTCGTCGAGCTAGGTCGCGGGGACACCTTAGGGTTATAAAAAAAAAAGATGTCAAAAATAATAAAATTACAGCCACACTCATAATTATGGATGTAAGTATGCATAAGAAAAAAAATGTCAATTCTATTAAGTTATCTCACTTGTGCATAAAATAGTATAAATAGATAATTAGATAATAATTATAATTTAAGAGCTCAACAACAATAAATGGGATTTTATCCCTTAATGGAAGCCATGGAGGGTAGTGATGAACTCATCTCGATGTAGCTGGTGAATTCCTGGACGGATTGTAAGGTAACCATAAATGGAATAACTTTCAAAATTAATGAGGAGGTTATTTCCCAAGCTATGGGTCTCTCCATTGAAAGGAGAAATGGAAGAAGATTATGAAGAGCAGAGATGATTCTAGCATGAAGATATTTTTCAAGAAATCAGAGGATCCGGTCTGAATTCATGGGGGCTTCAAACAGGAGGTGATGCCTGATCCCTAGAACAAGGTATGACTCATTCTGAAGAAATACATTACTTTGGAAGGCCGTTTTGGCACTTGTTATAACTACCACTTCCCTCCACTCAACCACTTCTGATATATTGATACTATTTCCTTTCCTTTCTACCTTCTCCACTCTCTCGAAGCTTTGGTGTTGGATGTAAGAGAAAAGAAAAAGTCTAAGAAAAATTATTGCATTCTCCATCAAGGATTGATTTTGCGTCTTTACAATTTTCACCTTGCTTTATGCCCTCCTAGAACTGTAACTCTGTAGGATATTGACTCTCCCTCTGATAATGCTCCTACAGAGTTAATGGTATCTCATTCTAACCCCACCTCATCCTCCAAAATGCAAATCCCTGTGCGTAATAAGCACAAGAAAGATAAAGTGGGTTCGGCGAGAGGAACCCAAATCAATATTGATTCAGAGGAGGAAGAAGATGAAAACGGAAGCTGGAGGAGGTTCCATAGAATTGCCTCTAACACTCGGTATAAGAAGAAAGTTTTCAGGAAAAGATATCTGGAAGAAGATGAGAAAGAGGGGGACTCAGAGGAGGAGGAAAAAAATAAGAAAGGAAGTAGCGGAGATAATAAGAAAGGGTAGAAAATTAAGAAGGATGAGGACATCCTTGACAAAGATATTGACTAAGTCTACCAGTCTTTGGATGGTGCCGAGAAGAGCCATGAATCATCCCATATTTTAGCAAGAAATTACCCATAGTTGATTTATCTAAAAAGAATTCATTTGGTGGTAAGCATTCGGAGTCACCGCTTACGAATACCTTGCCACCTTGTCCCCAGGTGACATCAGATACTAAGAAGGATATTGGGGGTAACAAGGACGAGGCCTCAGAGGAAAGAAAGGTGCAGGCTAAGAGTAAGATTAAAGCTGACGGTGACCTTATTCAAATGCAGAAGGATATTAAATGGCTTCCGACCTCCTTTCTGGATTTAGTCTCCAAGAAGGACCTTCGGGAGGTTAAGGAGGAAATCAAAGAGTTAGGGGAAAGCTTCAACATAATTATTGATTTTGCGGTCAAAGTCATGCATTCGGCAGCAACGACTCTCGAGTTGCTGCACATGGAGAAGGCGAAGACCCTGAGGGAGGTTCAGAAGGATGGGAAGCTCTTCCAATTCCTTGTGGAAGATTGGCTCAAGATGATGCTTAGTGGAGGGGGTAAAAGAACCCAAGTAGATTTTTATTCCTTTTTTATGCTTGGTTTTGTTAGCTAGTTTCGTTGGTTGGTCATTTTGGGCCTGTTGGTTACTTTGTTTAACTCTTGTGACCGTATTACTCTTTCTTGCTACTTTACTTTAGGTTTTTAAACTTTGCTGATACTAACTTACATAGACTGGTTACCAACTTCGTGGTGAAGTTGGGGTCTACTGGTATTAACAGGTTGGTTACCAACTTCATGGTGAAGTTGGGTCTATTGTTTCTAGCTTTTGATTTTTTATTTTTAAAAAAGGGATTGGCTGAGGGTCTGCTGACTCTGGTGTTGTGCTAGTAGTCTGCACTTCTTATGCTGGCTGTGTTTTCTTTGGGTCAGCCCCCTTGTTCTGGCTGCTTTTTAAATAAAAATGATCACTTCCATTTCTTATTATATTATCTATAATTAGGCAATTGAACCAATTTTCTATACATAATATGTAACTCAAAATTACAATATGTAAATGATGTTTCAATCTTTGATCTACAAGTTATTGCCTCCATGGCAAATAAACTTATGCACTAAAAGAGTAATGTTTTATCCCCAAACATTAATCTAACATTAGATGCCCAACAAACTATCCAATTTTCTAACTACAGTAAACTGTATTGATTATCCATAATAGTGTTGATCATGATCCTCCATTTGAAAGTCATCAGAACCTATAAATTACACAATTTTTAATCAAAAAATCAATTGAAGATGTAAAAATTCAAAATTGTTAAATATAATTTCATAACTTTTTGTACCATCTCTAGTTTGCATTGCATCTATTAGTGTTGGTCTCTGAATAAGATCAATAAAAAATGGTAGCCAGTGTTGTCTAGTGCTTTGTTCATGATGTAAAGTTGCAATGACATGTTTGGTTGAGAAATCAACATAGATAAAGAGCTAAGTATAAGAGTAAAATATGTAGCTAATCTAAATAACATACGCATTCTAAATTACCTAGAATGGTTTGTTCAAATGTTTTAACATTGAGCATTGATGGTTGAGATTCACAAATTACAGCTAAAATTTATTTGATTACATATAAAAGTGGTTAGAATTAGAAACTAATAGAAATTTCATTTAAATAAAGAAAACATTTAATAGTTAAATAATTACCCTCTATAATTTGTGCTTCATTTATCATTGTTTGATATCAATAGAGAATGGCAATTATGTTCTTCATCCAAAGTTGGAATGACACATTATTAACATGTGAAATAAAAGAACGAAGTATTGCTATGTAGAAGCACTAAAATAATAGCTTGATATTAACACTTTCCTCAACTATTTCTATGCCTGAACGATTGATAACCTTTTTCTTCTTATGCTTTCTACCACTTTTACAAGGAAATTAGAATTTTTCATGCCTCTCAACTCTTTCATGTAAGCCTTTATGAATGGCTTTGCCTCTTTGACAAAAATAATGAAGTTTCAGCAATCTCAATTTTTATATAACAAACAATGATAAACAACAAAGTTAATGTGGAAAGTAATTTTTATTTTAAAGAATAAAGATCAAAAGACTTATTAAAATCTATATCAAAATTAAATTGAAAAATATTTTTTATTTTTGAAGTTAAAAATTACACAACTTTTTAACTAGTAAATTTTTTAAGTTGTTTATAATTTATTATTAATAAAATAAAATTTCTCAATAAATCTTTAATTAAATGTATTCATGTACAAGGTGTTGAAGGAGAAAAATCCAGCATAGTATCTTACAATCTTCTCCTATCAAATATCTCAAGAGTTCTAATATATGGTCTCAGCTATGTCTAAAACCAAATCTAAAATAAGTATGATTGTAAAACCCAAAACCAAATTTGAAAAATTACATCATAAAACTTATAAATAAATCCACCCCAAAACATCTTGAAAATAAAACAAAAATTGTAAAAAGATATGGGTGATCCCACAATAGTGGGTTACACTTTTCGGGAGGAAGGAATTCATCCCGAAAAGCGTGACCCACTAAAACATCTTCTTTACTTTCGATCGAAAATGCTAAAAACTTTCGAACGAAACAGACTAACTTTCGATCGAAAGTACCTAAACTAGGTACTTTCGATCGAAAGTAACCTAGTTACTTTCGATCGAAAGTAACTAGGTTTACTTTTAGCGGAATAAAACCCGCCGAAACAGTCATTGTGACTGGTTCGGCTAGGTTGAAAGTGACAGTGGCTGCTGGCTTCCGTTTTATCAAACGTCAATAAATCAGGTTTTTCACGTTTCTAATTTCCATATTTTATTGTTTTATAATATATATTGTTTGTATATATGTATTTTAATG
>MU227115.1:109881-129922 GCA_018584345.1 Thuja plicata | reverse complement strand
TGAGTGGTGTGAAAAACTATGGATGTCATGTGTAGGGGTCATACAAGCTCATAGAAAATTGGGGATGGAGAACATAAATTTTTAATAATTAAATATATTTTTAATATATAATATAATATTTATTAATGAGGAATTAATCAAACTGATTGAAGTTATCACAAATGGTGAGATTTTAATAAAATATGTGATGAATTTTGAATTTTCCTTTCCTTTCCTCGATTTTGACCTTTTGTTTTTTATTTTCCTCATTGACTATCTAAATTTTTAAACTCTCATAGATTCACATTCACTATATTCCTTTTTAAAATCCTAAATGTATATCTTATATAATCAAATATACAAATTGAAACCACTTGGATCGAGAATTATGCTTATATAGAATTTTTTTATTGTCATTATTATTCATAAACCTCCAAAAAGCAAGGAGCCTTCTCCTTTATTAGCACTAGCATTAATGCTAATTAGCTTACCTATTAACACTAAAATGGCGAGTGATTTCAAAGTCATTAACCTATTTGTCTTCAACCCTTGAAATATCAGGGTTTTGTAGTACAAATTTCTTGAGAACTACTAGATTTAAAAGGATGAAAAATTGTTAATTTGAGTATAACTAAAAATCCAAGTCAAACCATATCAATCAACTAAAATGAAAACTATTTTTTCTAATTGCACTTATCCACGCATACATTTACACTCGATTTTATTTTTTTGGTATATCAATGCTTAGCACACTCCATTTTGGGTGGGAGGGGAGAAGTGAAAAATTTAATGTATATTTTGAAGTGTTTATATAGAAATTGTACATATATTGTATATATTCTGCTAAAACTAAAAATTGTTACAAATTGGATTCTCTTATCCATGAAATAAAACACATAGGTCATAGAATAACAAATCTAGTTATTGTTATATTTCTCAATTGGATTGTGTTATAATGGAAAAGGCATAAGCTTCTCAAGATAATCCTCAAAGTGACATCAAGAGTAAGAATTCCAAGTGGTGACTCTTGGACTTTCATTGTGGCTTCTAAGTTGATATGAGTTGAGTAAGTGACATCTAAATTGAATAAGTGGTTTATTAGCTAAATATGTTAATTGGGGAGGAGGTCCACCTTGTGACCTCTCATGGACTCCTACAAATATTGTTCTCTTTAAATTTTAGAAATTACATACTAACACGAGGCTTGAACCAAATTAAACAATGTGGAATTTCAAATATTAAAAGTTCAAAGACAAAACACTTGAAAATTGTGATTCTATTGGACAGTTATTTTAGTGACACATTTACTAACATATAATGAGGATTAATTTTAAAACAAAATTTATAGTAAAGTATAAAATGATAGTAAAATATTTAAAAAATTGCGTTAAAATTATATATTGGTAGTAGATCCCTGAAATTTTGTTTATAAGGACCTAATTTTTTTGGCCAATCAAACAACCATAAAATATTTCTCACCATCTAAAAACTTAAGTAATATGCATATAAACTATAAAAAATTCAATTTTACAATAAGATTGAAGCAATACAAGATTCTAATTTATCCCTATAATTTATTTAATCACCATTTAAATCTTAAAAAAATGAAATGATTGCAATTGTACTCTCTAACAATAATACAAATAATTGACTATTTAAATTTCAACATGTATAGAAGAAAATGGTGAGAAATGCTAAGGTGTAGATCACTCACCAAGATCTTGCATACATTGGAATACAAACCCATTATTAAGCAAAATATGATTAGCACAACCAAAAGGAGGAAGGGTGCTAATGCAAGATCTATGACCAAGGGGGTTTTGGGCTCCTAAGAGGATATGATAAATATGATAAAGGATAGATCTGATCTAATAAAGTAATTGCAAAGGAAAATAAGGAAGAATGAGTGCACCTGGAAACAAGATGTAGAAGATATAACTTCAAATCTGAATCTGATTGTCGCTGGAATCTCAGATCCTTCTATAAATATAGATCTAAAAAATAGGGATATGAATATATCTATCCTAAAATTTTCACTGAAAAATAGCAGGGACAAGTCGACTTTTTGGGAACAAGCTGACTAATCAACTTGTTCCTGATAAAAACTGATGAAACTTTCCCAGATTCTACAACTGCACCTGTACTACCTAGATCCAAAATTGTAGCTCTGCAACTTGTTCTAACACACAAAAAATGAGGAAAAAGGGTTTGGAAAGGGGGTTTCCTTGGTCAAACCCTTGTTTAGGAATCAACCTTGAAATATGATAGAAATTGCATAAAGGAAAGTAATGTAAAAGGTAAATTGTTGATTCACCTTATGTTAAAGCCTCATGAATGGATGTGGTAATCACTCAAATCCATGAAGATTATTGAATGTGCTTGAAATCCAAAGAGCTGACCTTGGAATGAGATGTAGAATCAAGGATGCCTTCACAAATGCATGGATCTACGATTTCCACTCCTAGATCTTGAATGTTGATATGATTGATAACCACAGGCAAAGAAGAAGAGAGAGAAGGATGGATGAATGAATCTCCTAAATCTTGATTTAGAATTCCTCTACTTGGTCATCATGGGAGATAAAATTGCATCAATGAGAGAAGTTTGTCTTTTCTTGAATGGATCTTGGAAGAATAGAGACTAGGAGATCTTGAATTAGATGTTTGCCTTCAAATTTTGAGTCCAAATCCTCAATTACACAAATTGATTGCTTGAATGCTTGTTCTTTGAATATATTATCTTATGTTCCTCCAAAATGAGGAGATAGAAGGTCCTTTTGTAGTTAATTTGTGATTCAAATGTTTTCCAGGTTGACCATAATTGAAAACCTTAGAAGAAGACCCCCGCATTGGGGTTTGGGCAAAATTTGGGCCAACAAGCCTAGGGACAAGTTGTCTAGTCCACTTGTCCCTAGGGACAATTTGTCCATTCGACTTGTCCCCAGGGATAAGTTATAGGAAAAATGGGCTCAAATTGCATGAGGATGTTAAGGAAGGTGAAAATAAGTGAGGAGATAAAATGTAGGTTGCACTGATCAAGCATAACAAAAATTGCACTGATCAAGCATAACGAACACTCAGATCTCAAAATCACCAAAATGGGGTCTAATAGGTTCTAAAGAAATACAATTATGTGTTCTTTTTAGGATGATAAATTTAGCCCCCAGTTTAGTGGGAGTATGAGACGAACTCATGCTCACAATAAAGTAGATCAAATGCATAAGAATGATATCACCAACATCAAGCCCCCAAGTGACTCAAGTCTTCATCAAATCTAAAACCAAGATAAGAGAGGAATCACTCAAAAGAGAGAAAAATAAAGAGAGAGATAAAAGTGTGATCGCTATATCCTATTAAGAGATTGTCTAACTATGGACCACACAAAGGGAAACCACTACAAAATATGACATTGAAGGTCTTGCAAGATGTTTTATGCTAGTCAATACATTGAACATGATTAGTCTTTAAGGGAATAATTGTCTCCATTAAAAGATCCAAGGAAGGAATGGTCAGGCCTAAGGAAAGCATTGTCTCCATAGGGATCAAGAAAGGTGATCAGGCCTAAGGAAAGCATTCTCTCCTTAGGGATGAAGAAAAATGATCAGGCCTAAGGAAATCATTGTCTCCTTAGGGATAAAAAAGAAGAAGGACCCATCCTTAAGGAAAGCCTTATTTCCATTAAGGAATCCAATGAAAATGATAAAAACAAGGAATAAATTATTTCCTTGGTCATCCACAAGAGAGGCTTCATCAAATCATTGTGTAAGTGTGTGCAAAGTGTGAAACACGAAGAAGAGTGTATGTCCCTGGGTTAAAGTGATTTAAAATGCCTTAATAGGAGCAATGCCTTTAACAAAGCATACATGCACCCACAAGACGCGTTTCCACTATGAGATGCCCCCAAGAAAGGACAAGTCAAAGGAAATAAGAACATAATAAAATAGAGAATGGAAATAATTTATCTATTTACTATGAGGTCAGTATGATCATATGATAATACATGAGATATTATATCAAAATGACATGTTATCATTCCTTAACGGTAGTATAACTACAAGCACAATGAAATAATGACATGTAAGAGTTAAAAAGGAGATTCCTTTTGGGCCAACATCATGGATACCAAAAAGAGTAGGTAGCTACCATTTTTTACCATCCCCAATTAAGCACATTTATGAATAGTGGCGCATGCACGACATAACATGTAACAACATATAGAAGAAGTGAGATATAAATAAAAGAATAATTTAAAATTGCAATTCATGTATCACCTTGCACCAATGGAGAAACAAGGGTCTCTTAGAGAAATCTAAATAAAACCTATAACAAGCAACACATCATGGGGAAGAAAATTGCGAAAAAAAATCAAACACACAAAATCCATCGCACAAGAGGAGCTAGTCAAGTGTATCACCTACCCCCATCACGGTCTGTAGTGTTTAGGGAATGTCGGAAACTTGCAAGAGGAGAAACATAAATCATGGTAGATGGAACGATTTCTAGTTCCAAACAAGGACCATGCTGTAAAGATGGGTCTCTTTGTTTGTCACAAGGAGTGATAGATAATTATTGTGAAAACATAGATGGAAAATCATGATTAACATCGATAAACTCAAACATATAATGAGAATCAATAGAATGAATATTATTTTTAAAATCAAAGCATCATCATCAAGAGTATCTTATTCATCCAAATTAATGGTAATAGAAACTAGGATATGGATAGCATTATCATGTTTTTTCAATTTTATCTTTTTCGAGTTAACTTCATCCTTGGGTTCAAGAATAGGTTCATCATAGGGAATCAAAGAATAAATGGGTTTTTTAGGTGAATCAATGTTTTGGGAAGAACACTGGAAGGCTCCAGCATGGTGATCATTAGCATGATAGTTACATTTGGTTTTGCTAGAAATTGGGTTTGGTTTCGGATCAATCAACATTGGGCCCTTTTCTTCTTGAGGGGGAAGAACATAAGGAACTATACTAGGTTGAGAGATAAAATTAGTAGAATGTTTATAAGATAGTGGAGGTGGAATAAAAGAATATATAGGAGGTGTAGGAGGAATTCCACATCTGGGGTAAAGAGATGGAACATCCTTAGGTTTGCTAAGTTTACAAATCTTTCTGATCTCGTAGGATTGATATGATCGGAAGAGGTTATCAGAGTGAGCTTGAGTTGGTTGAGGCATGGAAGACAAAAAGAAATCAAGGTCAACAAAGTCTCGAGGCATTGAAGGATGATACATGATATGGTTAACATTAATTATTTCTGCATTATGAGAAAATTTTAGACATTTATGAATAGGAGAGTCCACAACTTTCATGGAGGTGATCCAAGGAAGATCATGTTGACTTGAAATTGATCAGAAGTTGGGATTTCGTCGGTTGAATTTTCATCATTTTCCTTAACATTATTTACAATTTCCCTACCCTTTTCCCTTACAATATTTTAAAGCTATTCAAATTTGGAGTTATACTAAACTTCGGTGTTTAGGATTTGGACTACAAAAGACCATCCATTTTCGTACAATTTTCATTAGAAATCATTTCAAATTTTGTACGATCCTCTGTTTGATCCCCTGAACAATCAAGATCATTCATATGATCTTCACTACCATCACTTCCACTGCGTATACAAAATTATGAATTTTAAAAGCAATTCAGAGAGCGCAACATCCTTTCGAGGAGTAGTTTTTAAGTTGGAAGGACTCACCCAAGTACTGAAATATGAAGACATCATCATATCATATGTCCTCTCCTCATGTAAGATTCCATTTTCTATGTGTACTCTTGTAGTACTAAATTTCAAACCTTGCTAAGGTATCGATTGCTATTATGAAATTAAGACTTAACATTTTACTTTTAGCATTTAATTAACTAGCAATTGTTTGTGTGTCATGGGTGTACTAAAGAATAGTGGAACCTCAAGGGGAAAATCTTCAGCATAATTTTTGTTTACATTTATGTTGTACATAAGTTTTGTTGATAGACAATGAGAGAAAGAAGTAGAGGAAGAGATAAAGATAGAAGACATTGGCTAAGAAACTGAATATTCTCCTATCCATGTCCACCATGCCATAACCATCCCATAGTCATGAGTGCATTCAATTGTCTAATCAACCATTTCCATGCTTACTCTTGCCACAGTACAATCAAAAGGTTTGTACCTTCATATCCATAATTTTCTCTAAGTTAGCGCTTCTGCTCATATTTTTATTAAATTTTCCTCAACTATGATTATGATGGAAGAACTTTGCGAATGCAAAGGATGCCATAAATCATTGGTGTATATTTAAAATATTCAAGATACAAAAGTGATAATGGAAGGGACTTTAAAAATAAGGTTGAAGGATATGGAATCACTCACCCAAGTACTATAATGTGAAGATGCAATCATATCATATGCCTTTTCTTGATGTAAGATTCTATATTCTTTGTCTAATTTCATAGTAAGAAATTTCAAATCTTTCTTTACAAGATAAGGTAATGATTGCTACCCATTATGAAATCAAGACTTAACATTTTACGTTCATTTTTTGTTTATATATAAATACCAATTGAACATTGATGTATCATGGGTGCACTAAACAATAGTGGAAGGTCAAGTGGAAAATATTTTTTTGGCCACATATACCATGCTTTACCCATCCCATAGTCCCTTGTTCGTTCAACTATAATCAGCGATTGGCATGTTTACTCATATAACGGTACAATCAGAAAGTTGTCAGTTAGCACGTCTAGCCCTCATCTTTTTCATTTTTCTCTGCTATGATTATGACGAAAGAAATTTACCGATGCTAAGGACACCAAAAATTTTAGGTGTCTTTAATCTATTAAAGATGCAGAAAGTGGACGAGACTTTTATATGATTTAATCAAAGTGGAACATTAGAGAGATTGATTCACATTTTAGGTCATTAATTGTTGAGCCAAATTCAAATTAACATATGGACAATATATAGATTTTGAAAAATAATATATGGATACTATATAGATATTATTAAATTTTATCTAAATTTATTTGCCTAATTCAAAGAATATATGTATACTCCAAAATAATGTAGAATAATACAATTAAACGAATATGAAAAATAAGTTCAGATAAAATTCAAAGAATAAAGATACTATTAAACAATTAATTAGTAAATCATATCTTGTTATTATTTTAATTAAATTCTTATATTTCTAAATAATTTAAAACTTTAATTATTTCCTAATTATTTATGTTTGTATTTAAATTTTTAAATAATCACTCTACTTTAATAAGAATAAATAAATAAACTCATTCTAACATAACATATTAGAAAGTTGTATCTTTATTTTTATTATTTAAAATTTAAATTAATTATTTAAAATGAAATCAAGACTTAATATTTTACTTTCAGTTTTTTTGTTCATATATAACTATCAATTGTACAATGTTGTGTCATGGGTGCACTAAACAATAGTGGAAGGTCAAGTGGAAAATCTTTAGTATAAGTTTTTTTGCACATTTATGTTGTGAATGAAATTTTTTGGTAGACAATGATAGAGAGATAGAGAGAGGTAGAGGGAGAGATGAAGATAGAAGGCACTGGCTATCTAACTGAATATTTTTCCATCCACATCTACCATGCTATGCCCATCCCAAAGTCTCATGTTCATTAAATTGTACAATCAACCATTTCCATGTTTACTCTTGTCGTGGTACAATCAAAAGTTTGTCAGTTAGCACTTATGACCCTCATTTTTTTAATTTCCCTCTGCTATGATTATGACAGAGAACTTTACCGATGCAGAGGACACTAGAAATCTTAAGCGTGTCTTTAAACTATTAAATATACAAAAATGATATTAGACAAGACTTTTATGTGATTTAATCAAAGTGGAACGTTAGAGAGATTGATTCACATTTTCAGTCATTGTCTCTTGAGCCAAATTTAAAGAACAAATGGATAATATACACGTATTGCAAAATAATGTAGGATACTACAATTAAAGGAACATGACAAATAAGTTAAGAGAAAATTCAAAGAATAAAAATACTATGAAACCAACAAATTAATAAATCATATCTTGTTATTCTTTTAATTAAATTGTTATAATTTTAAGTAATTTAGAGATTTGATTATATGTTCTAATTATTTAGGTTTGTATTTAAGATTTAAAATAATCACTCTAATTTTAATAAGAATAAATAAATAAGTAAAACAACTCATTTTAACTTAACATATAAATAAATTGTATCTTTATTTTTATTATTTAAAATCTTAATTAATTTTTTAAAATGTATTAAATAGTCATATATTAAAATTATACTTTTACAAAACTTTGAAATTATATTTATTATTAAATTATATTTACTTTAAATTCAAATTACATATTTACTTTTATATCTCTTTGTATTGTTTTTTTTTTTTTTTTAAACAAAAGTGGGCTAGCCACTAAATATATTTATTAATAAAAACTGGTTCAAGAGCTCATCTGGGAAAGAACCAGTAAGAAAACCTAGAATCCTTGCTCAAATACAGTAATTACAATCAAAGACAAATTCACCATCCAGATGCACAAAATTTGCATAGTGCCATATTAAGACCTACTGGTCGGTGCTGCTCATCGGTACTAGTAGTCGGTTATATCTGCTAGTCGATACCACATGTCGGTTATGTCGGTCGATCCGTCGGTGACCGATAGCCCTATTCATTAGGTTTTTGATCGGTGTCGGTTCTGGTTGTCATCGGTGATGGATCTAGTCATCGCCGGTGTCGGTTCTATCCGTCATCGGTGTCAGAGCCGGTCATCGTCGGGGAACATTAGCATCGATATGGGTACCAGAAGTCATATTGGCCGTCCCATAAACAACCCCAAAAATGGAGACCACGTTGGTGTCAGGACTAGTCATTGTCGGGGAACATTAGCACCGATATGAATGCCACAAGTCATGGCACCCGACCCATGTAATCACTCCACATTGGAAGTATTTGTAACTCAAAAGTTCACAAAATTATGCCCAGAAGCCAAAAAAGGATTTATAAAAAGATATTATCCGAATATATGTCAAAAATGATTTAGAATATCTCTTTACAACCCGCCTGTATGGCATTAATCCTCCATGATAGCTAGAACTTCTTGCTGGCAAACCACAGTAGACGGCCAAGCGTGACCCGTATTAGGAATTTTGGTAACCCAGCTGTCGAGCTCCTCTTGCTGATCATGAAGGGTACCCTATAAAACAAAACCCGCATTTGGGTGTGTGCCCAAAACATATGGCAAATTAAGGTCTGGGACATGAGTTGTGGGCGTAGTGTATTCCAGGTTGGAAACTTGAGCCATCGTCTGATTAAGGGTCCGTAATGAAACATTTGGAGACCCCAGGATGTAAAGCATGGCATAGACAATAAGTTTAAAATTTGCTTCAGTTTCTTGGCCCAAGGCCCTGATTACAGTTGGCAAAGTGATATCTTTGTATTGTTTATTTCTTAATAGTTTAATATTTCATTATATATTTATAGTTATTTGAAAATATTTTTTTATAGATATATATTTATTAAAAAAATATACTTATATGTTTATATTTAAGCACTTTTTTTAGGCAAAAAAGGTAGAGCCATTATACTTTTTACTATATAAACTGCTTCAAAAAGGATCCGGAGGGAAAGAAGTAAGAAGAAAACCCCTCTTCTCAGCCAAAAACAACCGAATTACAAGCAAACCCTATCAACTTTGAAACCCTTTACAGGACCTCAAGCCCAACGTGAAAACCCACATGAGATAAAAAGTAGAGAATGCCTCATCCCCAAATGATATTCAAAAGAGATATTGCCTAAGCCCCAAATACTACCTTCAGATATCCATCATGTTTAGAAAAAAAATATGGCCGAATATTAACAAAACTGGGAAAAAACTAACAAAATGTCTGGAACATCAATGCAGTTAGCTTCTCAGCTTGATTTTCCCACCGCATTGGCACGGGCATCTGCAGTTGGTTGAATGGTTTCTTGGGGAACTGTTAGACTCAGAAGAAGCCATGATCGTTAGGGTAGAGGAATTCGTTGCACCATCTGCCCTTGTAACAGTTAGGAGGGTCAAAATATTGTCGAATAGGCTATAGGCATCCACTACCACCATGCTCGGAAGAAATTTCAACAGGGCCGACATTTCTAATCTGAAGAAAACTAGGTTGCGCCTCTCCACCGCTAGCTTGAAAATGTCATAGAGCTTTCAGATGTATTCCATATTGGAGTCTAGCAGATCTGGAGAGAATAAAACCCCCACCCATGCTATGGATGGACGAAGACAATGATGCTGGATAGCTTTACGGATGACTTCTTCCAAAGAAAATTCCTCCTTTACAAGATTTTCCACCATCCCCATGAAGGGGATGTAATCCTGAATTATGTCTTAAGATTTTGACAGAAAAATCGCCAACACTTGATAGTTGAAAACTCTCCTAGGTGACAAAGGAAGGAGCACGTTGTAGACAATAACCCTATAGACAAAATCTTCTACTTCACCCAGGAGTAGCGTGAAAACAACGCAAAGATGGCAACGGAGATACATACCCAAAATGGGACATTTCCAATCCTTTTCGTGAAGTTGATTACAAAAATTGAGCTCCATGTATTCCATGGTAGCGAGAACAGCTTTGAGGAACCTAACAGGAAGAAAATAGATGAAAAAGATGCCTCAATACTCCACCCAAATGAGAACTGGTATGCTGAGGCCAGGCTAATTTAAAGGAGAAAAGTATGGATTTGTGGGCTAAGGAGAAGTAATTATGTAAACATCATCCCATGAGTGTAGAGATGTTGATCTCTACTAGAAACACTCCTGGCCAAGTGATCGAAACCCAAGAGGGGGAGTGACATCATATCTAATGTGTAAGATGCCACTACCGCCACCAACTGACAAAAATTACCTGCGTAAGTACCAATCAAGTAATCACTAAAAAGGGTGGTGGGAAACATGTATGTGTGGGAACATGGGTGAAGGTATGACCTCTTAAATATTAATACCCTGCCTTAATTAAAAAAGGGACACAGAGGCAAATCCATATGGAATTGGTCTAATCTACTATCATTTCATAGTGATGCAATGAGGTGGGAATGATCCCATTCGAAAGTACCTTGATAAACAATGATGCCTTTGTTTGCTAACCAATCGACAAGTTTGTTAGCTTCCCTAATGCAGTGAGAGATTAAAAAAATCTTCAAATGAAAGGAGGTATTTGTGGACCTCACCATGTACATAATTGATTTCTCAATTAGGATTCTTTCCCAATGTTAAAGCCGGGGTGATCAACTGGGACTCGCCTTCTATATGGATTTTTTTGACACCTAGCCTTACAGCCCACGTGATTCCTAGAAGAAGGGCCCTTGACTTTGCTAGATTATTTGTTCCCCATTGAATCCTCTCACCAGATGCTTGGATAAGCCAACACTGAATGTCTCTCAAGACCCAACCTAACCCCAAAATTCCTAGGTTACCCTTGGAGGTGCCATCGAAGTTGAGCTTGATAAAACCATAATTTGGGGGATTCCACTTAACGTATTTTTTGAATGTGTTGTTTTGTAGGCATACCAACAAGAAATCCCTTAAATGGAATTTGAATCATAGGCTAGGCACTTAAAATCCTAGAGTCATGTGAAGAAAATGATGAAGATAAGGTTTTGGTATTCCTAACATGAGCATTCACCATCTTTGATATGGACTTTTTTGTGAGTTCAATTACCTGATTAACCAAGTTGCACTCCTTCCAGAAAATCCTATTATTCCTCTCATACAACAGAACCCATGAGATAGAAGTTGGGATGACCCTCCATAGAGAAGAAAAAAAAAATTAGAATGGAGCAGTGGCCACTGAATCAAAAACTGGTGAAACTGGAAATGCAAAGGCCCCTACTAGCCCAGTCTACAAAGAGCCCAAGACCATACATCGTGGGTAAAATAAAAATTCAACAAAATATGGGTTGTATCCTCCATAAAATTCCCATAGAAGACTCAAAGGAACCTATCTAATACTCCCAATCTACTAAGTCTATCACTGGATAAGATTCTTTTATGGAGAGCTAGCAACAGAAAGGAGCCTGCCTTTGGCAATACTGCATTGTGCCAACAAAATCAAAATATGATATTGTCAACCTAGTTATCATGATTGGTTAAGGAAGGGTACCCATATCACCCTGAGTATTTGCCAGAGGCATCCTTGACCCAAATGAGAGAATCATCTAGAATAGACCAGCGGCCTCTGCTCCAAGATCTCTGCAAGGGTGTATTTTTCCATCTGAGGAAAAGGGAGATGTGAGAAGATATTCCAAGATGTCTTGGAATCCCATTTGAATATTCAATCATAAAGTAGTCTTTGACCAAGGGACCCCAAGATGATTCCAAGACTTGTCTTTCTTGTTGAAGATTGGGAAAACTAGACAAGAAAGGGAGGTTGTTCCATAAATTAGACCAAAACATGGCCATGTTCCCCGAATTGATAACCCAAGAAAGATGAGGGAGGATGATTTGTCTGCACTTAATGAGAAAGTTCAACATAGTGGAGCCAACTGGAGGGTTACAAATTGTAAAGATCCTGGAGGGGTCATTAGAGTCTAAATATTTACATCTCAGAATTGTGGCCCATAGCGCATTTGGGTTTTCATATTACTTCCAAGACAGCTTGGCACCAAGGCTGCTATTTATCTCATGAAGACTGTGAAGACCCACCCCACCAGAATCGTTGGGAGTGCATATTGTATCCCACATAACAAGAGGAATCATGGCCTTATCATCCAAGTTTCCCTTCCAAATGAAATCTTTAATGCATTTCTAGATGGCCTCAATGACCCCCTTAGGATCCAATAATAATGTCATGACATAATTTGGGATTGAGCTCAAAACAAATTTAGGCAAAAGAAGCCGCCCAACTAGAGAAAGCTACCTGGCCTTCCAAGAAGAAATCCGATCATGAATAGATCAAAGGATGTTCTCCTAGAATATTGGCTTACCTACCCCCTGAAAAGAATGAAATTCCCAAATACTTACATGGTACTTCTACCACCAAAAATCCAAGGAGTCTATGAATGACCTGCTGGACTATCAACAGAGTACAGAAGAAAAATATTTTGGACTTAGAGATATTATGTTTATGTCCCGAAGCATTGCAATAATCATCTAAATTTTCTTTAATGACATAGGACTCAGAGAGGTTAGAGTTTCCAAAGATCAGGGAGTCATCAGAAAAAAGAGTGTGGGTAATTACCAGTTGTGACCTCCTAATAGGGATAACCCCCCCACCCCCCCAAGAAAAAAAAACAAAAAACAAAAAAATTTGAGATTGCTTAAAGGAAATTAGTCTACTAAGACCCTCTGTCATGATAATGAACAAGAAGGGTGAAAGAGATAAACCTTGGCGAATTCCCTAGGAAGAGGAGAAAAATCCACATGGGTAATCATTAATGAGGATTGAAAATTTGGCCCCCTTAACACAGGATAAAACCCATTTGATCCATCTATAGCTGAAAATCCATCATGTCCATAAATTTTTCTAGAAAAGACCAACTCACCCTATCATATGCCTTCATCATATCCAACTTAAGGACCATGGCTTGGAGCCCCTCATCCTTGATAGAATGAAGCACTTCATGAGAAACAAGTGCTCCCTCCACTGTATCTTTGCCTAGAACATAACCACCCTGCTAGGTGGAAATGATTCTTGGGATGACCATGCCCAGTCTTAGTACAATTGCCTTAGTGGAGATTTTGAATATGGTGTTGCACAGAGAAATAGGCCTGAAGTCTGTTAAGGAATTTTGGTTATCACATTTGGAAATGAGAGTAATGAAAAAGTTATTAAATTGTCTTAGCATGCAAGAATTTCTCCGAGACTCTTCGGCTGCCATGAGAACATCAGGCCCCATAAATTCCCATCCTTTCTAAAAGAATTAAAGGTGTGAGCCCATCTAAGCCCAGGGCCTTATCACCTTTCATAGTGAAGATTGCACTTTGTATCTCTTCCAATGTGAACTGCTTCATTAGAAGGAAATTATTAGCTTTTTGAATAAGATTTGGGATGCAGTCAAGAACCATGTCAGAATGAGGGGGCTGAGGGCCACTAAGGAGAGATTCAAAGAAAATAGACTACCTCTAGTTGTATTTCATGTTCCTTCCTGAGAATATTCCTATGAGCATCACTAATTTGAAATATAGCATTTTTCTAGCTCCTAATCTTGGCCGAGGAATACAGAAAGATAGAGTTCTTGTCTCCCTCCTTGCACCATAGTTCCCTGGACTGGTGCCTCCAAAAGAAACTAGAATGCTCACCGAGCATTATTTATGGAATGGTTTTCAAGAAAATGAGGTTCTTCTTTTACAGGGGTTCAGGAGGCAACAGGGAGGGTTCTTGGCTAAACAATTGTCTCATAAACACATAACATTGGACTGCTACTTTAGGATTGCACACCCTAAATGGCTTCTAAGTAGATTATTTAGTCTCATTTAATTATCGACGAGGGACATAAACTTGGAATGGTATTTGCAAATTATATGCTTCAAACCTTCTTGATTCTCATGGCTAAGCCTATGGAATCGAAATACATTATGCTTCAGGAATCTATACTATCTCAATTGAATGCAATTATGCTAAGAAAATAGTAATCACTACTAGGAGTTACTCTATTCTCGTATGGTGCAGGAACAGTGCACCAGTTCTGTTACTAGTGGCTATAGGAACACTAGAGTTCTATTTACTTCTTAATGAACAAGGAAATAACTTCTAATCTAATAAAACAATTCACTCACCAAGTGGGCCCCCTTGGATGAGTGAATAGAAATTCAATCAAGATAAGAGACTGAAACTCAAATTATGCACTCTATTCATTCATGGAGGAAATCTACTTGGATAATAAACAGTGCTATAATGCCAAATTCTATTCCAAAAATTATATCAACTAACTCTCCTTGGGAACTAAAAAATTCCACTTATTTAAGGAGGAACTACACTACTACCTAAATCTAGGATCACTCCATTAATGAGGATCACTAATGGATACAAAGTGCTCATAACAAAAATCTCGAACAACAATAGTAGGTCTTCAAGTTCTTCCCAAAATATAGCATGCAATGGTTCTAGATCTGTGCACGGTGTCTACTTAGGAACTGAATTAACTCGTTCCTCCGTGAGAGTTCTGTGACACGCCCTTCTTCAACCGCTTTACTTAATTCATTTCTTTATGCTGGCGCTTCTGAAGGTAACGGCTATTGTTGACCCCTTCAACGCCATGCTGGAATTATTGAATGTGCCATGACTTGACTCCTACGAAATGGTTAGCATACATAACTTCTGACACATAAGTATATTTTATAATTTAATACTAAGAAAAAAGTGTGAGATTCCATTCAATATTCTTGCACAACATTTGGCTACAAGAAGGATACTACCCATAAACATAGCATAGGGGAAAGGACTATTTATTTAGCATGGAACTACTTATGCCTGCAACTTCTATCCATCAGCTCCAAGAAAAATACATTATATTTTTACCATCTATTTTACCTACTTATGTCCTTACATATAAAATATATAAAAAAATATAAGTTTAAAGTCTCTGGTTTGAAAGCAAACTGCCAAAAAGGAAAGTAAACACATGGAAAAGATGGCTTTTTAAGAGGCCCATCATTCCCCCCAACTGCACTATTGTTGCTCCCCAACAATCATGAAATTATGGATCCTGGCCCTAAGCCTTAGGTCGCTGGCAGTCTTCTCACCTAGTTCATCAACAACATAATTGAAATATCCATGGCTGTTCTGAAGTCTGTCCCACCTCTCTCTTTCCTTAACCATATCATGATCTTCTGCGTTCTCATTTACTGCAAGAAAAGGTTGCAGGAAGATTGGAGGTTGAAACCTTAAGGGCATCCAATAATGTAGCTGTGTGTGGCCCAGCATTATAAACCATGGGACACAGTGAGTAGCATGAACAAGAGACGCCTGCTTTTTCACAATATTAAAAAGAAAACTAGGTAAATTTACTGGCCTATTTTCATGGCAGAGAGCGCTCAAAATCTTGAAATGTAGTCCATGCAGGTACTTGTAATGGCCCTCATAGGTGAAGTAGGATATTATAAATGTAGCCGGTTGCAAAAACTCCATGGGTAATGACATTCTTGAAGTGCCCTGCTTCTTATCAATCTCCAACTGTGGGTCACTATGTAGGGTAAATTGTGCCCTAGCTGTGCGCAAGTCAATATCCTTAATCCACTTTTCTCCTTCCTGTGGAAACTTTGTAACCTCTGTCATGATGTCTTCTAATAATTCAACCCTCAAACCCTTCACTACTGCAAACTCATTGTTCAAAGTATTCAGAAAATGAAAAGCAATTTCGTCATCGAAGCCATTAAGGATTAAGCAGTAATCCAACCATCCCCATTTTTGAAACAACTCACAGGCAGCTAGGTCCCCAAGTAACACTTGATGATCTGTTGGCTCATGCCTCTGAAGGTCTCCACCCATTGCAAGTGATAAATAAAATAGCATTGCAGGATATGCTCAGTTGCTATAGAAAAATGGAAAATTGCAGGACTTCTAACGGACGCAAGATGGTTTTGTTTTGCTTTCCGAGAAAAACTGAAGTACATGATAGCTTTTAATTCTAAGCAAGAAAGCATTATTTTGAATGGTTTTCCTAAATACATTCACGCGTGTTAAGGTTCACCACTCGAACACGTTGCAAAATTGCCATTATTAAGTGAACCTTACTTTAATTTGCTTTCAAATCAACTTTTAAATCATGATGACTTAATCACTAAAGGACAGATAAGCTCCCACATGACAGCGGTCACCATGAAAAGACAAGAAATAAATAAATTTTTTGCCTTTCTTCTTGCTAAAATCAATTTGTAAATATTTAAACAAGCATTAACTAAGTAACTCCTCCCCTGAACTAAGTATAAGGCATGGGTCCCACCAGGCTGTTACATGCAAGAATAGAAAAAGAAAAGTACACTCATTTCAAAATAATAAATGATTAAAATAAGTTATGTGCAAAAGTATGTGTTACCAACCTGAGGTGCTGAAGAAAGAGTGTAATGTTATGTGACACACATTGATGGAGTGATGCTGCGGTGTGGACACATGGAAGAGAGAGGAGGTGATGCAGATTTTTATTATGAAGAAAGTAAATCATGGGAGTGAAATGTTTATTATGGAAGCTGGAATAAAATCACATCTTGGCAGAAATCTGGGTGGAAGACCTAGATGCTTCTGCTGTAGGAATGGCGTTGTCTGAGCTCTGCTGGAACTATTGCAAGAAGTCCTGAAGACTCTCAAGCTTGTGATATATCTTTAGATGATGCCCGTTAACAAGGAGTTTGAATCTGACAGGATCAATTGTAGAGAGTTGAACGACACCATTATCAAATACTGAGACTATTTCATAGGGTCCTAACCAATGGGTTTGAAATTTTCCAGGAGTATGCTGATATCTTGAATCATAGAGAAATGCCCAATCTCCAATGGAAAACTTTTTATGTTTGATGAATCTGTCATGCCACTTCTTTCGTTGCTTCTAAATCAGTTTTGTGTTATGAAGTACAAATTTCCTATATTCATCCAATCCATTGAGCTGCAGAAGCCTATCCTTTTGTGCTTCGTTAAGGTTAATATCCAATTCCAATGTCGTCATGAGAGTCTTATGGTGAAACTCAATAGGCATGGATGTAGATTTCCCATAGACCAACTCAAAAGGAGTGAATCTAGTAGCAGTTTTCCAAGTTGTGTGGTAAGCCCATATGGCTTCAGGAAGGCAAGTAGCCCAATCCTTTTTTTAATTGCAACTGTCTTGGTTAGAATGGCCTCTATTTTCCGATTCATGATCTTAGCCTGTCCATTGGCCTGAGGATGGTAGGGTGAATATTTGCCATGCCTCACCGTGTACTCATTCATCAATTCAACAATAAGGTTAGAGGTGAACTGTGCCCCTTGATCTGTTACTATTTCTTGAGACACTCCAAACCTAGTAAAAATAAACTCATATAGAAACTCTGTTACCTTATGGTCCCTTGCATGCCTCATTGCTTTTGCTTCAACCCATTTTGTGGCATAATCAGTGCATACTAAGATATAAGACTTACCATGTGAAGATGGCTCAATGGGGCTGACAAAGTCGATGCCCCACTTGTCAAATGGTGTTACCACCACCTGAGGTTATAGGGGCATTTCATTAGTCTTGGTGGGGCGTCCCATCCTTTGGCATCAGTCACAGTGTCGGGTATGCTTAGCTACATCTTTATGTAATGTAGGCCAATAATAACCAGTTGTGAATACCTTGTATGCTATTCTTTTTCAAGCAAAGTGGCCACCACATGGCTCATCATGACATGCCCAAAGGATGTCATAGGTCTCATCTTCGCGAACACATCTGCGGGTGACTTGATCAGGACCTGTGTAGAACATAAATCCAGAGATCCATGAAAAGTTGAAACTTTTCTCAACCAGCAACCGACGTTCATGAGGCAAAAAATGAGGTGGTGCTCATCCTATAGCAAGGTAATTGGCGATGTCAGCATACCATAGATTGTAAGTTGCAAGAGAGAATATGTGCTCATCCGAGAAGTTGTCATCAATTGCTACAGGATCATCAGGAACTTGTAATCTAGAGAGGAAATCAACAATGACATTAGCTTTTCCTGGTTTATCAATGATACTTATATCAAACTCCTGCAGGAGGAGTACCCAGCGAGCTAACCTACCAGAAATGGCTAGATTATTTATCAAGTATTTGATTGCTGAGTGATCAGTATAAAAAAATACTTCATAAGCGGTTATGTAATGTATAAATTTATTCAATGCATAGATTACAGCAAGCAATTCCTTTTCAATAATAGTATAATTTATTTCAACACCTTGCAAATTTTTGCTTATGTAATAAATGGCATACTCAACTATACCTTCTTTTTGACCCAACACTACCCCAATTGCATAGTCAGATGCATCTGTGTGGATATGAAAGGGTAGCTTCCAGTCTGGTCCTCTAAGAATAGGGGTCTTTGTTAACATGTCCTTCAATTTTTGGAATGATGACTCAAATTCGGTTGTCCATTCAAATTCTACTTCTTTCTTCAATAGACTATATAATGGAGTGGCAAGTTGGCTGAAGTTCTTGATAAATCTCCTGTAGTAACCAGCATGACCAAGAAAACTCTGGACATCCTTCTGCTTTTCTAGGGTTGGGAGTGTGACAATAACTACAATCTTTGTAGGATCAACTTGGATACCAAAGGATGAGAGGTAATGCCCTAAGATAACTCTCTCTTCTATCATCATATAACACTTCTCACTATTAAGTGAGAGATTGTAGTCCTAACATCTTTGAAAAACTTTTTCCAAATTAGCATAAGCCTCTTTGAATGTAGTTCCATATGCAGTAAAATCATCCATGTATATTTCAACACAGTCAGCAGCAATGTCAGAAAAAATGCTTACCACTGCCCTCTGGAAAGTAGCAGGTGCATTACATTGTTGGAATTATATTGAGATGATGTACTAAGAGGGGAGTGGTGAATCAGTACCTCTACAACTTTTCTTGGTTAGCCCATTAACCCTTAGTCATCAGTTTGTAATTTATCTTATTTAACTCTTCATCTTTCTTTATGCATATGTAATCATATCATACATTCTTTTAGTATGTAACCATAACAGAAACATTCATGAAAATAGATAACACATGACACAAGATATCATATCGCAAAAAATTCCTAATAAGGAAGTAAAGACTGCGGTGGGGATTGTTACCCACAAAACTTCACTATCTGCAGATAAGAAAGGGCCGATTAAGGCTTACAATTGGTCACTTCTGATGACCTACCCTATTAGGAGTATTACAGTGGAGACCTATTAAGATCTACTTTGCTTGAAGCTTTACTAACACTATTAAGTGTGCACTCTGTTAAGAGATTTGGAAAAAATGGTTAATTCCACCTTCTACAAAAGGATTTTAGATGTGATGCACTTGTTAGAATGCAACTACATAAGTCTTTGATTTGATGATATATGCAATCTTCAATTGCTGATAACAGATCCTATAAAGCTTCATACATATT
>MU227115.1:58656-70263 GCA_018584345.1 Thuja plicata | reverse complement strand
CTGGACTGCTTGGGTGGACAATTACTATGATGTTCTTAGTTAGATAGTCCTTCTTCTCCTCTTTTTGTTATGTTGTACAGCTGATACTGTTCTTCCGTGGTGAGGCTTGGCCTCCTTGTTGATATTCGTGGTGACACTTTGGTTCGTTTTTGTTTTCTGAAACTCTTATATCTAATAGAAAAAAAACCAAATAAGTTTTCTAGATACTTTTTGTATATTTGTTTAATTATTTATATTTATTTTATAATTCAATCAACTACGTATATCCTTCATTTGATGTAATTAAATGTTAAACAAAATATGATTTAAAATATTTTATCTCAAATAACATAAATGATAATATGAAATGAACAAAATTTTAATATAATATTTGAATTTTAAGGGTTATTTATAACTAAACAATTCAATTATAAACTTGAATTTGTTATTAATATTAAGAGTATTACAATTATAATACAAATTCTTCAAAATAAATAATTTAAAACTAATAATGAAAAAATAAATAATATATCTTTAAAATCTATTGACAAATTTGAAAAAGAAACGAATTTCATAAGTTTTTTACTAAACTTAAATTCTTTTATAGAAAGAAAAGAATATTGAATACTAAATTAAAAAAAGTAAAAAAAAAATGTTTTATTAATAAGTATGTAAAAAATTAAAAATCAATTACTTAAATAATCAATACCTTCAAATTTTATTCAAAATTTATAAATTTATTGTAATATATTTTCAAATTTTCAAATATTTTATCTATTTAAATAATATTTATTTTTTATTAAATAATAACAATAAAAACTAATAATAAATATTAATTATACAAGAACTATATAAATATAATATTACCCCACTCAAAAATAAATTGTCTGGGCACTCGAACTTTGTGTAGATTACAGCCGGCAGATATGACCGGCACCGTACTGCAGTAAGGAGTAAGGAACAGTACATAGGCATGGGGATGGGGGCCGGTGCAAATATTGTGCCCCATATCCATTGCCCAAATATTATGCCCCATATCCATTGCCACAAAAGACCATCCGTTTTTGTACAATTTTCATCAGCAATCGTTTCAGATTTCGTACGATCCTCCGTTTAATCCCCTGAACAATCAAGATCGTTCGTATGATCTTCACCGCCACCGCTTCCACTGCGTTTACAAAATAATGAATTTTAAGGGCAATTCAGAGAGCGAGTGATCTTTTTTAGGCGCAGTTTTTATGTTCAAAGGACTCACCCAAGTACTGTAATATGAAGACGTCGTCATATCATATGTCCTCTCCTGATTTAAGATTCCATTTTCTCTGTGTACTTTTGCAGTTATAAATTTCAAACCTTACTAAGGTATCGATTGCTATTATGAAATTAAGATTTGACATTTTACTTTTTAGCATTTTATTAACTAGCAATTGTTGGTTTGTCATGTCTGCACTAAATAATAGTGGAACCTCAAGCCCAAAATCTTTAGCATAATTTTTATGTACATAAGTTTGGTTGATAGACAACTGGAGAGAAGTAGAGAAAGAGATAAAGATAGAAGACATTAGCTTATCAACTGAATATTCTCCGGTCCACATCCACCATGCGATAACCATTCCATAGTCATGACTCCATTCAACTATCCAATCAACCATTGCCATGCTTACTCTTCTCATGGTACAATCAAAAGGTTTGTATCTTCATATGCATAATTTTCCGTAAGTTAGCGCTTTTCGGTGACCTTTTTTTTAATTTTCTTCAACTATGATTATGATGGAAGAATTTTAATATTAGGAGAAAATTAGATAATTAAATAATTAAAAATTATTCACTACTACATAAGATAGCATTTTAAGACATTTATTTAAGACGAAATTAACATTTTGTCTCAAATATTTAAATAATTTAATATTAAAAATTGAAAAAAAATTAATGTCTTAAATAGATAAATTAAGACAAAAATACATTTTTAGCGGCAAATGACAATAGACATGCATTTTCGCGATGAAAGAGAGAAAAATACATGCATTTTCACGACAAAAGGTAGAAATGCATTTTAGCCATGAAAGTCAGAGGAATAGAGGGATATTAGATATTGCTCATTCCCTGCAGGAGTATGGAGAAGCGAGTTTTGATCACTACTAGCGATTGAGCCGACTTGTTCAAAGAGTTGCTACAATAGGTCCCAGCTGCAACAACATTGAGGTAGATACAACAGTGATTTCTATATTGAATATTGTAATTTATAGGTTTCAACTAAGAGTAGGACTCCTTTACCACGAGGAACAACACCTATTTCCTTTAGTTGCAATGCCAAATTTATCCAACTTTGCATATCTCCTATTTTTGTGAATATGTTCTACCTAAACATGTCATTTCATGGTCTTCGATCTAACAACATCCATATACCTCCTTATAAAAACCCATAAGAGAAATCCTATGTTTGAGTTGGGTCAGATAACAAGTTTCCATGTGAGGGCTATTATGATGCGCCCCCTTGTTCTAGCGCTACTCATGGTTTCTTTTTCCACTTCCATTGCAGGCGTTCCCAGCACAATGATCTTGGGAATCTCTACGAAACAATCTACTATGAGTAATATGGATTATTTCTCACAGACCAATGGGCGCTTCCTAACTTGAGGCTCAAAAAAATCCTCGTGCTTTGAGAATAATAGTTCCTTGACTTTTGAAGCCCTAGATTATAGTGAGTGCACAAAGTCCTTCATGGATATATGCTTAGATAGACTTGCAAGCTTTCTTGTGTTATGGTGTGCTTTAGATTTTGTTTCATCAGTTATGTTTTAGGGTTCCTTCAATGCTTTCAAATTATCTTTGTAATCTCCCTGTGTAATGTGAGAGAGATTGAAGTTATTTAAGCATAGTGGACACAATAAATAAACTATGATGCATCAGTGTTCCTAGATAATGTTTTCAAGTACTAGCTTCCGTGAATTTATGATGCGACTCTACTCAAGCATGAGTGGTCAACTTAATTTGCATTGAGGTATGACAGGGATACAAAATTTGGAAGCATAGACAAGGCATGTGAACTGTTTGACAGTATGCCTGAAAGAGAGGTGTTCTCGTGGACTATAATGTTGCATGATATACACCTAATGGACTTGTTGAAAAGGATTTGGGAAACATTGAACAAATCTAATTGGTAGGGATAAAACCAAATTACACAACTCTTTCAAATTAGCTTTGTAATATCCTTGTGTAATGTGAGAGAGATTGCAAATATTTAAGCAGAGTTGACACAATAAATAATTTGTGAAGCATCGGCCCTAGATAATGTTTTCAAGTTGTATAGTTGGAAAATGGAAGCACTTCCATTGTAGACTGGTTTAGCCTTCTGAGTAAGTGGTTTGGGATCATGTCAAGTGCCTTCAATGGCTTCATGATTTAGACTTGGCTTTCCCCTTTTCTGCCCCAATTCTCCACCTCTCTCTAGCCAGTTTTTGGCATTCTGGACTGCAGATTTGAGATCTTTGACCTCAGGGTCAAGGTTGACCTTTTAGGTCTATGTCGACCTCAACCCTGACCTAGGTCAAGGTTGAACTCACCACTGACCTAGGTCAAGGTTGACCTTGACCTTGACCCAGGGTCCAGATTTCAGGGTCTCACAGTTTCCAGATGTCGGTCTTTGAAAAAATGAAATCCTGATTCTGGGTCAGCTGTTTCGGGTTCCGAAGCGATGATTCCTAGAATATATTTAATATAGGTCCTCTCCTTGGGTTAAAGGCTTTAATTGGATTTTAATTCTCCTTTGTCGGCCTCCTTATAAGATCGTGCCCTAATTTTATATAAAAGGAATTTTTTCTCTCTTATTTTCTCTAAGTTTTTCTAAGCACAAAAGACTCTCTAACCACAAGCAATCAATCAAGAAGCTCTTCTAATTATTTTATCCAAGCCTAAGTGAGAAGCATTATAAAGTGAATTTCAAGCAAGCTAAGGAGAAAGATTTGAAGCAAGCATCTATCCATCATCATCAAAGAGATCTATAGGAGACCATTGAAGGATTCAAGCTACATAGTGCCATTTTGGTGATCTCTCCATCCACCTTCTTCCAAGCCTCTTCATACTCAAGAACCCATTCAAGATTTGGTGTTGGAGATCTACAAGAAATTTATTGAAGACATCCTACATTTTAAATTTTAGATCCATTGGTGCATACATACTTGTAGATTCAAGGATTCAAATCCTCGACAAGGACTTTTACAAGCAAGGTGAATTTATGCATTTACTTTGTTTACTTCTGCAATTTCAATTATATATTTGAGGTTAATTCCAAAACTGAGGTTTGACCAAGGCAAACCCCTCCCCCCCAAACAAACAAATCTCTTATTCTTGAAGGTATAGGTGCGGGACTATGGATTGGAACTCAGATCTGGATACCCTTTTCAGTGAACTATCGAGATCCACAAACAGATTTTTTGTCAGACCTGTGCTCGTCAGGGTCGAGATTATTGGGTTAGGGGTGATATTTGTGGGTCAAGGTTGACCTTTTTCATAAGATGGTGTCGGATTAGAAAATTATTTATGGGTTTTGTCCATCTCTGCATTCCGGTTCTAGATCATACTTCAGAATTTCCATAAACAGAGTACAGACCCCAGAAAATAGCATTCTTCAGATCTGCAATTCTTTAAGGTTGGTACTTCCTCTCATCCTTTTCAATTAATGTTATATATCATATCTCGTTAATAATATAACTAAATTTAAGATCTTCTTCCTTACTCTCATTTCCAAATGGTTGATTCATTTGTGTATTGATCCTTGTTTTGGGTTAATCAACTTGGATCTTTCATTTGTGCACTTGGGGATAAATGAGGAACATCTTATATTCCTTCCCCCTATATGCTTAATCAAATTACAATACATACACACAAAATTACAATTAAATATAAAGGTTAAGGAAATACAACACTTAATCAATTTTCACCTTTACATTTTGGTGAACCCGCGATAAACAACTCTTTGTTTTTGGTGTTAGATTTACATGTTTATGCTAGATCTTGCATGTTCTTTCAATTACATTTAAAATTAATAAATCAAAATCTTATGTTAGTTCATTTGCATTTCATTGGTGTATGAGCTTTACCACTTCTAGTCCTACTTATAGTATCTCGGTTAGAAGAAGCTATAGACTTATGGGTTCCTTTGATCCCGAGTCTTCCTCTCCTTTCCTTAGAATCCCAGATAATAATTTGATAACTCATGATTCCAATCCTTCTATGTAGCATAAATCTTCTCACTCATCTAATGATGATGGTGATGCCTTAAGAGTTCCTCCTAAACAAGTGCAAAAACTCTCAACCGAACTTGATAAAATGGGAAATTGGCTTATCCAAGAAAACCATAATCAAGATTCCATCCAAGATATAGAGGCTCTTAACAAAGTCCTCCATGATAATTATCAAGGTGTTAACTTCTTGCATGGTCTTACCCATCTTGTGCATTCGAATGTTAAACCTTTAGCTCAAGAGGCTCACGAGTTAGGATATACACCTCCTATCACTAGTCAAGGACCTTCTTCTGCCCCTAGCATTCCTACCTATACTCCTCCTTTGATGACTACATCTCTCCCAATTGTATCTATTCTTGTGAGTGCACCACCGGTATCTCTACCTACCTCACAACCCTCATATCATAGTGTACCTTTTACTTATTCTAATCCCCTTTTAACTGTGGTTCCTAATGTTCAACCGGTTGTGGTTTATATTCCTGCTGCTTCCTACACTTTTCCTAGTGTTCCTAATATTTCTCTGCCACCTGTTTCCTCTAATGATTCCACAATCATTAGTTTGGCTCAAACTGTGTCATCTTTACAACAACAACTTGCATCCTTAATCGAATCCAAGTTTAGCATTCCTACATGTGACATGGGTAGTCCTTTATCCTTAGACATCATTCATTGTACTATCCCTCAACAAGCCAATATCCCTCATCTTGAGAGTTACAATGGTAAAGGCGATCCTGTCACTCATGTTAAAACATTTCAAATCCTTTGTAGTGATTATGCTCATGACCATAGGATTTTAGCTAAATTGTTTGTTATAACTTTTTGTGATTAGGCTTTGCAATGGTATTGTTCTTTACCTCCTTATTCAATTGATTATTTTCCTAAAATTTTTAATGCCTTTATACAACAATTTCAAAATAACATTGGTCCACAAGTGTCCTTAACTGATTTAATGCATTGTAAACAAAACATTAAAGAAAAATTGACTGATTTCATTCGTAGATTTAAGCATTTATATTCTCAAATTTCTTATCATGTTCCTAATATTGATATTCAACACATGTTTATTTTAAATTTACAAAAGGATATTAGAGATAAGATTCTTCTTACTAAATTTACCTCTTTTCAACAACTTTGTGGAGCACTTCACCATTATCAGTTACAAGTGAGTCAATTTGAGAGAAACACTCCAATGGTTGTTGTTCCAGTTGATAAGAGTGACGATGCTCCTAATCCCAATAAGTTTGAGAAAACTAACAACTATGTCAAGATTACTAAACAGAGGAATGTGGTTGTTGATCAAGTTGTTGTTACATCCAATAATGCCACTTCTGCATCCACTACTTTCTGTATGAATCGTACGTTTACTCCTCTCTCTGAAATTTTTCATTCTATAATGAGTAGGTTGTTAAGTGCTAATATGATTACCTTTCCTCCTATTCGACCTCTTCACCCTACCATGATAGCATCCAAATCCTTTGATTCTAAATATTTTTGTCAATACCATCACCAGAATGGCCATGATACTGAAAAATGTTATTCTCTAAAGCATAAAATTCAAGATTTAATTGATTCAAAGGCTTTATCTGTTGATAATTTTGATGGTAGTGGGAATAAATTTGTTTCTCCTCCTAATAAAAACCTTCAAATTTAAATGACTCCTTTACCTACACATGATACTAATACCATAGCTCAACCATCTTTTGTGGATATTGTTTATGATTCAAAGATGGATGATCTTAATTACATTGTTAATCATGTGGAGTGTGTTATTTCGTCTCAACCTACTGATCAAGATCCTTCACCTCTACTTCAACTTCCAGTTCCACCTAAACCTCAAAAACAAACTAAGGATAAGCGATCCAGGGAACTTTTAATCACCTTTGATTATTCTAAAATGATTAAAGCTCCTGATGGTCCCCTTTATATCTATGCTAGGATTGATAAGATACCTACTCGTGGTTGTCTTGTTGATCCCACATCTTTAATCAATGTCATTACTAAGGAGAATCTTTTTATGAAAAACTTACAACATGATTGCTATGATCCATCTGATGCATGGATCCAAACTTGTAATGGTTTTCTTTATCCTGCACTTGGTTCTATAAACTTACCTGTTGAACTTTGTGGTAAGGTTGTAGATACTACCTTCATTGTTATTCCTACTTATGATCAATTTCAAATCAAATTTGTTTTACCATGGATAACTGCTATGCATGATATCTCTTCTCCTATTCATAAATTTCTTAAGTTCATTCATAATAAAGAAGTCAAAATGATTAATCGTAGTTTGTATCAACCTTCTAGGCCTAGAGATTGTGCTACTCTTGATTTCTTTTGGCCTTCATTACCTAACTCATGTCCTCCTCGCCCCGATCATCTCTTTCGCTCATACCAAGCTTACAAACATCGCAAAATTGTTGAGTTAAGCATGCCTCGGATAGATCTCAACCATGGTCTTTTGCCTACTCCTTCCATACCTCCTTTAGCCATTACTTCTAATTCTAATAATCAAACTTCTACTGTTTCATTACAACCCATTGAAAATCCTCCTATAGAACCTGTGAAAGAATCTGTTGTCATTCCTCCTAGTTCTCAAAATATGGTAAGCAAAGAAAAATGCAATAAATCTGCTAATGAACGTCATAAGAAGTGTAGAGCTAATTCTAGGGCTTGTGCTTCTCTTCTTCAAAACTTTTTACCTTCTTTTGATCAACCTATGCCTAATGTGTCGAAAGAAGTCAATATTCAAAATGATGTTAAGATGAATGATTGTGATGATCCTATTTTCATCTTAGATCCAATTTCAATAAATCTTGATGAGGAGGATACTTTAGATGATCCTATTGATCTTAGTGATGAATATGAGACTATTTACCTTGACACTGACTTACCTCATATGCTTTCAACTCAATTAACAATTACACCTAGTATCGAGCAGCGTGATTCTCAAGAGGATCCATTTTTGGAACTGGCTATCATTCCTATTGTATTGGATATAGTCCCTCTTGCGAGTTTCCCACCTTCCCTAACTGATATAAACCAATATACAAAGAGTAGGTGATGTACTTGATTGGTCTATCCTCCATTGTAGCCCTTTTTTTGTTTTGCATGTTGTATTGTGCTTCTCCCATAATGTGTCTGCTAAATGTTTGTTGGATTCTTTTATATGACCCTTGTTACTTTGTTGGTGCAAGGTGATAAAAGACTCAAACCTGTTGTACGATTCCTCTATATGTATATTTATTCTTCTATATGTTGTTCTTATGTTATGTTGTACTTGTGCTATTGTTCATAAATGTTTCCCTTGTATAGTTTGCTTGGATCTGCAACATGGTAGCACTGATTCTTTTTGGTCTCCAGGTTGTGGTTAGAAAAGATTCTTCTTCGTAACTCTTAAGTTTTCTTTCCTCCATTGTGATTGTAGTTCTACTTTCTTTGGGGAATTATGTCAATTCATTTGTAATAATATCATATCTATATATGCACATGTTATCTTATGATCATACTGACCCCACAGTAGGTAGATCCCTTATGTGTTCTTTTGTATGTTTATGTTTATTTCCCTTGATTTGTCTTCATTTGGGGGCATCTCGTAGTGGAAACGTAATCCGTAGGGTTGTTTATGTTTTCGTTAAAACCATTGCTCCTGTTAAAGTGTTAGCAATGACTATACCATGGGGGCATACGCTCTACTCACTTTTTTCACACACACCACATGTGCAAAATATTTTCAAAACACTTAAAAATGTTTTCCCTTTATGGATTAAAAACTAATCTTTAAATCATGGACATTTTACTTTTTAGGATCTCTTGATCCCTCCAGTTTAAATTTACACGGATCTCTTGATCCCTCCAGTTTTTCAAAGTTTTGATCCTTTAAGGTTGGAAGGTGTCCTTAAGAATGGATCTCCCTAATGGGTTGGCTAGTGAGTAGCCACATTCACTAGGCGGTTCAACTCCATCTTTCCAGTTACGCTATTTACTTGTGTGGTTCACAAATGAGACATAAGTTCTCATTGGGCAAGTTAATCTCTCTCTCTCTCTCTCTCTCTCTCTCTCTCTCTCCTTAACTAGTGATGTCTCTCTTATCGTGAACTCAGGGTTGACAAAAACTTAAGTCCCTTGGGGGCTTGAGGATTTCTTTGTCCCTTTTTATTCCAATAATATTATCTGTTCTTTATGATCTCCTTTACCAAGAGTTTGTGTTGAGTTCATACTCTTTCTAAAGTGGGGGCTAAATGTATAGTCAAAAAATGGAAGCACTTACATTGTAGACTGGTTTAGCCTTCCAAGTAAGTGGTTTGGGGTCATTTCAAGCACCTTGAATGGGTTCCTGATTTAGACCTGGCTTTCCCCCTGTTCTGCCCCAATTCTCCACCTCTCTCTAGCCAATTTTTGGCATTCTAGACTGCAGATTTGAGATCTTTGACCTCAGGGTCAGGGTCAACCTTTTAGGTCTATGTTGACCTCAACCCTGACCTAGGTCAAAGTCGACCTCACCCCTAACCTAGGTCAAGGTCGACCTCGACATTGACCCAGGGTCCAAATTTTAGGGTCTCACAATTTCTGGATGTCGGTCTTTGAAAAAGTTATATCCCGCTTCCAGGTTGGCTGTTTCAGGTTCCAAAGTGATGATTCCTAAATTATATTTAATAGGGGTCCTCTCCTAGGGGTAAAGGCTTTAATGGGAATTTAATTCTCCTATTTCGGCCTCCTTAGAAGATTGTGCCCTAATTTCATATAAAAAGAAGCTTTTGATAGGACCCCTTAGGACACATTTGAACATTCAAATGGGTCAAAACGGGTCATGGGGTCTTTTTGGGGGTCCTAGTATGCCTTATCACGCAATAGAACCCCTAGGAAGACCCCATGATCCCTTTTGACACATTTGAATACTCAAAAGTGTCCTAAGGGGTCGTAGGACCCCTTAGGACACAATTTAACATTCAAATGGGTCAAAAGGGGTAAAGGGGTCTTATTGGGGGTCCTAGTAGGCCTTATCACATGTTAGGACCCCTAGAAAGACCCCATGACACCTTTTGACACATTTGAATGCTCAAGTGTGTCAACCCCATGACCCCTTTTGACACATTTGAATGCCCAAATGTGCCTTAAGGGGTCGTAGGAGCCCTTAGGACACATTTGAACATTCAAATGGGTCAAAAGAGGTCATGGGGTCTTCCTGGGGGTCCTAGTACACCTTATCATGCATTAGGACCCCTAGGCAAACCCCAAGACCCCTTTTGACATATTTCAATGCTCAAATGTGTCTTAAGGGGTCGTAGGACCCCTTCGGACACATTTGAACATTCAAATGGGTAAAAAGGGGTCATGGGGTCTTTCTGGGGGTCCTAGTATGCCTTATCACACATTAGGAACCCTAAGAAGAGTCCACGACCCCTTTTGACCCATTTTAATGCTCAAGTGTGTTATAAGGGGTCGTAGGACCCCTTAGGACATATTTGAACATTCAAATGGGTCAAAAGGGGTCATGGGGTCTTTTTGGGGGTCCTAGTATGCATTATCACATATTCAGACCCCTAGGAAGACCCCACGACCACTTTTGACACATTTGAATGCGCAATTGTGTTGTAAGGGGTTGTAGGACCCCTTAGGACACATTTGAACATTCAAATGGGTCAAAAGGGGTCATGGGGTCTTTTGGGGGGTCCTAGTACACCTTATCATGCATTAGGACCCCTAGCAAGACCCCATGACCCCTTTTGAAACATTTGAATTCTCAAGTGTGTCCTAAGGGGTCGTAGGACCCCTTAGGACATATTTGAACATTCAAATGGGTCAAAAGGGTTCATGGGGTCTTTCTGGGGCTCCTAGTATGCCTTATCACACATTAGAACCCCTAAGAAGACCCCACAACCCCTTTTGACCCATTTGAATGGTCAAGTGTGTCTTAAGGGGTCGTAGGACCCCTGAGGATACATTTGAACATTCAAATGGGTCAAAAGGGGTCATGGGGTCTTTCTGGGGGTCCTAGTATGCCTTATCATGCAATAGGACCCCTAGGAAGACCCCATGACCTCTTTTGCCACATTTAAATACTCAAATGTGTCTTAAGCGGTCATAGAGCCCCTTAGGACATGTCATGCCCCGCACGGGAACCAGGGAAGAGAATAAAGATTCTCTTTGTAAAAGAAAACCTAAGTAATAATTTATGAAAAATTTTGAATTTTAAAAAGAATTAAATAAATGAAACATAGATTCACTTAGATTCCTCCAAGGTTCCCTTCTTATAAAATGCATGATTCATTTAAGTCCATTAAGTAAGCTAACAACAAGATTTACTTCTCAAAGAAAACTACATCATATCGTTATAAGATTCTTTATTAAGAAATACAAAGTATTTTCATTTCAATTTTCCATTTAA
>MU227114.1:209813-220686 GCA_018584345.1 Thuja plicata | reverse complement strand
ATGCTTTTTGTCTGTGCTTGCTTTTATATCTCTTTTTGGAGAGGGGTTTTTCCCACTGGGTTTTCTCCTTTGTCTCCGGTTTACAGAGATTTCCTTGTACTGGGTACCTGATCAGGCCTTATTGCCGAGACCCATTTCTTGCTTTCTTAGTCTTGCTAGGTATGCTTTCTCCCTACGTTCAGCTTAAGGGGGGGTGTTAGAGTAATCAGTTTACTCTTTTTCGGCTTATGCTTTCACTTAGGTGCATATAATTAATACTTTATATTAATTATATTGCGCATCCTAGCTTTTAGGTTTTAGGGTTTGTTCACCTTATAAGGTCAAACTTTGTAATCTCTTCTCATTAATTCAGTTAACATTTTTGCTCTCACCTTCTGAGTAAAAACTGAGTTTCGCTTTTTCCTTCTTTCTCTTCATTTCTTGTGACAGGTTTTTGCATGCAGCTGGATCTTGGCGTGAATCTGATCTTTCATCAGATTCTACACTACGTTCATCCCTAATTCCTTCATAACTCTGTGAGGCATGATATTAAATGATGCTCCAGAGTCTAACATACAATTTCTTACTAGTTTATTGTTTATTAACAAAGTTAGAAAGAAAGGGTCTACTTTAGTAGTATCCTCATTAATAGATGTTCCTAGATAAATAACTGGTAACTCTTCACTATCCTTTTTTTCTTTAGAATCCTTTCTAACAACATCATTTATTATTTTGAGTGTTTCATTCCTGCAATCAGTTAATTTCATCATTTCCATTAGAGGGACAGAAAGTTTTACCTGAGACAATGCTTGAGACATAAACGAAGCACAATTAGAAATTTGCTTACCATTGCTTTGCTTGTTCACTGGTTTACTTATCTTTAGTGCTTGATCAACTTTCTTTTTAGGATCCTCTACTTTCCCATTCCCTGCATCACTACTCTTGTTTGAAGCTTTCAATATTCCCACTGCTTGTCCATGGTCTAGGTTTATAGGTCTATTCCTCAAATTATAGTTGCTACGATCCTTATCCAATGCTGCCACAGTATATGCTTCTCTTTCCTCTCTAGTTGACCTTCTGATTTTTGGATTCTCATCATTATCTAAAAAGATTTGCTGCTCTTGATCATAACTCAACTTCCTCTAATCCTCATTTGGCATATAATCTTCTTCAAAATCATCATTATTTGCCGCCCAAAATGGGTTGGATGATGTTGCATTTATCATGGGTTGATCTTCATCTCTCTGAACATTGTCTTTTGAAATTTTGTGAGCTATTAGACATCCCTCTTGTGAATGAGGTAATTTGCATACATCACACCAGAGTTCACCTTCTATGAAGTGGTTATTCCTCTTAAGTGGATTAGGAGTTTCCATCTGCCTTTTCAAAGGTTTCCCATCCTTCCATTCTGTATGGTAAGGCATGTCCTGCAATCTGTATCTGTCATTCCTGTTGAAATTTTTGTCATGCCTTCCTGCTTGAAAGTGACTTTTGTTTGGTTGCAAATTCTTCATCAAACTTACTAATTCGTCCATCTTATCACTTTCACTGCTCTTTTTTGGGATTTCAGGATTGAATAATCTAGGATTATTTCTTTTATCAAATCTCCCTATAGCTATTCTATTGTTTTCAATATTTAATGCGATCTTAAAAGCTTGTTGTAATGTTGTTGGATTGTGAGACCTTATCTCATAATTCATTTTAACATCAAAGGCTGTCAAATAAAAAGTGATCAGAAAAGGATCAACGGGGCGAATGTCTTTTGGAATCTTATTCAACACCCTATTAAACCTCTTATTAAACTCTTTCACTATTTCATTTATATTTTTCCTTATACTGGTCAATTCATGAGTTGCAAAGGATGGATCTCTGTGATCCCCAAATTCTTCAATAAACTGATCAACAAAATTTTGCCAACATGTAATTGATCCATCTGGCAAATTTCTATACCACTCATCTACGCTATCCTTGAGTGAAAGAACTAACATTTTCATATGCACATCCTCATAAGTAATGTCAAATTCATAAACAATATTTTTAACATTAATGACATGCTATTTTGCTAATTGGGATCCATTGGCGGTAAACTTGGGAATAGCAATTTTTAATTTATTTGGTATTGAGTCAGGACAACATATTATATTTGAAAAATCCAATGGTTTATATCTTTCATTAACTTCTTGATATCTGGCATCAAATAGATTTCTATTATTATTATTATTATGAAAATGTTGATTTTGGGGAATAGAGTTACCTCTCTGGTATTGATTTGCCAGATTACCATATTGGCCAGTGTAAGGCTGATGAGCCATATTCATTGGATTTTGTTCCCATCCTCTATGTTGTTGATGTTGCTATTGTACAGGATTCCCAGGTTGCTGATTTGTGCCCATACCATATTGCTGTGCATAATTTTGACCTCTATTCGGATGAATTTGACTGTGCACATGATGAAGTGCACCACAATTTTGTAGATTATGTCCATTTTCATAATATAGTTTATCCATATTTTGGTATTATGCAGTACCTCCAGGATATTGCGTATTCAGATAATGATGTTCATTATTATTATTAACACCTTGTGCATAATCTTCATAATGCTGTGAAATTGCATTATTTGTGTCATCTGTGTTGGTATGTAATAACTGTGTACCACCTTGGCTTTGTGCACGGTTTCTTGTATATTTATATTCTCTGGCATTCCCAATATAGTTATATTTTCTATCATCTTTATTTTCTCTCACATTAATGTCTCTATCATATAAATAATTACCTTGACGTGAATAGACATCTTTATTTATATTTTCAAAATCAAAGTGAATATTTATATTATCATAATCATTTTTACTGTGCCCAAACTGGTAAATACTATCTGGCATATATTTACCTCCAATTTTTACACATTCATCATATTTACGTTGGGCATCATGCACTCGATATCCACCTTTTATTCCATCAAACCGATTATTATCTTCCTCCTGCGCAAGCTGATGATTTATATCACCTTGTGACTATGTATTATGCATATATTTCTCATCATTCTGGTTGCACGTACTAAAACAATTTTGCTGGTAACGTTGCGTTTGATAACTCACACCATTCTCATCTTGATAATAATTACCTTATTGATTATGATACCCATGATTCTGGTTCTGATGCTGAGAGTTATACTTATATTGCAGAATATTCTTATGGGGCTGCGCATTATAAACATGTGGCATGTCATTATACCGTTCATGCTGCTAGTGGTTGATATATTTCACGTGACTTTGTGTAACATTATTACACCAGCCATGCGCACCTTCATATTGGCCTCCTATATTCCCGCACTGGTCATGCACATCACTATTAGGTTGCGCATCAAAACATTTGTACTCTCCTTTGCCCTGCACACATTCTCCATAAGGTTGCGAGTCATATCTCTATTTATTGTTACCTTCTTGTGCCGCGTCATCATCATGGTGATAATTGTGTTGAAACACATGGTTTCTCTGCACCAAATTTCTATTGTTTTTATCATTTCAAAACTGCTGACCAACGTTTATGCCATGTGCATTCGGAAAGTTATAGTTTTGATATTTATTATCATTTCTTCTGTGACTTTGATGCTTCACGTGTTCTCCAGAATGCTGTGCCATTATTCCATGTTGTTGTGAACTATTATTGTCACCACGCATATGTTCTCCCTTATGGGGCTGCGCATTATAAACACGTGGTATATTATTATACCAATCATGTTGCTGGTAACTCGTTTGTTGCATGTGATTGTGAACTTGATAACACGCATCATCATTGCACCAGCAATGTGCATGTTTGTGTTGTTCTCTAGCATTTCATTGTTCACGCGTACCACAGTTCTACTGTTGGTATTGATTTTGGTTAAAACATGCCTTCCCAGAAATTAAGGGATCATTTTGAGTATTGAATGGAACGTGCTCAATATCTTTTTGTCCACGGTTTGCCAAGTATTTAACCTTGCCATTTTTATTATGCTCCTCGTTTCATGTGTTATTTTGACTGCCATAACTGCCGTTATTGCTACTCCCCCTCTTGTTATTTGTGTTATATAGAGGGTTAGAATGAAAATATTTGAGAGGACTATTGTTTCATTGCTTATGAGGGGGGTTATATCTCGGCACCCGAGTATTTCTATCAATTGCTTCATCATTACTTACTTCCCATTTTCGACATCACTTCTCTCAGGTGAGATAAGGCTTTTCCTTTCTATTCCCAACTTCTTGAGAGCTTCGTCGGGCTATCTTCAGAGAGTTATGAGCATCTTCTCATCTTTATTCTCTAGTCTAATCATCCCTTGAATTACTTCATCCATCCATCTATCCTCCTTCTCTTGTTCATAAACAACTTTTTGATTACCAGGTCTAGAATATGGAAAAGTATTTCTATATTCACTGTTACTCATTGGGCTATGTTGATTTGAACTTGGGAACTGCTCACAAGCAACCTCCTCATCATCCTTGTCAGGATATTTTTCGAGAGACATAGACATCTTCCTTGCTGACTTCTTATTTCTCCTATTCGGTTTCAATTCAATGAATAAATTATTCTTTAGAGATCTTCTCCCTAACATAGGCCTTTTCTGAAATTGAGTTTTAGAGTTTCCACCTCACCTCCTATGAGGAATATATAATTGTTCTGAGTCTTTTATCCCAGTAGAGTTTCGCAACCGTAACCAAAGATTTTATAAATGTCTTTCACTGATAGCATCCCCAGTAGAGTCGCCAATTTGTTGGTGCTAAAAAATGATGAGCTATTTTTGGCCAACTGACAGGCACACACAGGTGCCTCTGCAATTCTGGCTCGGTTGAGCCAAGGCTGGTAGGCCTAAATTCACAAGTGCCCTATGTTGCACAAATGCATGAACAGATAAATGCAATTCCTTCCAAAGGGGTAAACAATCCTTGGAGGAAAATGATATAATCTCTTAATAACTAAAGTGTATAAAATCTAAACCAAGAATGCACTATCACTAAAACCTAATTGTGAATGCTTTATAAAGAAAGAAATCAGATTAATTTGTAAACTACAAAGAAGAACCAAATAACAATTTTCAAACGAAATGAGATCAGTGCCTGATGCAAATTTGGGTTATAGAGTCATGTATTCCCAATCCTAAGTATAATCAGAGACAGTTTTAAGAGAACTTACTTCTATAAAGCAAGACTATCGTTCTACAGGCTTCCGCTTGAATTACAATTCAAAACAAATTCACATAATTAATCCTATCGAGTTTAACTCAAATTAAGAGACCGATGAGAATAATTGTAAGTTCATAGACCATACAATTGTTATTCTAATTGCATATATTATCTTTGAATTGATAAATCAGGGAATGGAACAAAGTAGAACACTCTGTTACAAGAGTATTTGAAAAACTGACTAAAAATAAATGATATATAACCTCAAAAAACATAAACAACTTATCTGACATAACATTTGAAAAATTGCATATGAAGTCCAAATCCGTAGTTGCAAGAGATTTTTTTTCAAAATTGTCGTACCCTTTTTGTTTACAAATGTTTCGATATAAATATATATATATCAAAGGTTTCTTGTGAAAATACATGCCTTTTCACAGAACCTAATCCTTAAAATTAACCCTAGAGGTTACAAATTAAACCATATAATGGTTTTTAGGAAAAACATTTCTCGCATAATAAACTTAATTCGTAATATCTTCAAATGTTTGTGCATAATAATCCAATGTTTAATTTCTACACAAACACTCCCAACATTAAATAATCTTTCAATAAAATTTAAAATTAAAATCATTATATTTAATAATGTTTTAATCTTTCAATATGATCCCAACTTAAGATTATTTAATTATTAACTAATAATATATCAAATAAACATTAATAAAATCATGATATAATTCGTACAAATGTTTAATGATAAGAAGTACCAATAAAATTTAAACATTTGATCATAGGTACTTACTTTAATAATCGAAACATAAAAAAAAGTCCTATTAATAAGATAATACTAAAAAATCATTTAATAGGAGTATATAATTTTATGTTTAAAATTTAATTTTGGCTTTCAAAATTTAAACCATAATGCATTTACTTTTCAAGATACTTTTTTCCAAAATATGAAACAACATTAATTTCATATAAATATATCTCTAGATTATAGGGTGCAATAATTATAAATATTATAACTCACCCTAGAAAATAAAAGGGAAATACTTACCCTAAAATAACATTTTAAATAATTTACATAAGGTAAGGTTGTTAATATTTTAGAAAGAGGATAAAAAATAACCCTAATTATGCACCTTTACAAAATAAATCTTATAACATAATAAAAGAAGCACGAGTATCTAAATCACCTATTTAATATTTGCAATAACAAAAAGGTGAAAAAATACAAATCAAATAAGGTAAAATAAAATCTATTATACCCTCTTACCCTAATAATTTGATTTTTTTAAAAATTACTATAGGGTAGGGTAAGAGATTATATTTAAATATTTTGAAAACTTAAATTTATGCCAAAGATATTAAAATAATTTCAAAACTTATAAACATGATAACATTTTCCAAAATAAATTACATTATTATGTTATTTTACTTTTGAAAATATCCATACAAACATAAGGCACTATAAATCACACAAAAATATTTCCAAAATTTTAGGGTTTATGAGGGTAAATTATAAATTAAATTAAAAAGGATTACATTAGTAAAAGCAATATAAAAATCGTGAAATGTAAAATCCTTTAAAAACATCATGCAAGAGAAATTCAATACATTTACTATCCCTATAATTTATTTTTAAAATATTAAAGGGAATAAAGTAATTTACAATTTATCCCTTTATCTCTATCCATATTCTCAAGGAATAACATAGGACAATTGGTTAGGGTAGGTCGGGTAGTTTAGGATAGAAAGAAGGGTGAGTCGAGAGGTTGAGCATTCAACTCCCTCTCCCCACTCTTTTTTCTTAAAATCAATAAAATAAATAACACATAGGAAAGGAATATTTCATTTTTGAATATAAAATTACTAAGAAAAGAAAGACTCCCTGAATGAGAAATTTGTGTTGATTTTACACCTGTACGTGAAAATGTAAATAAATTAGTTCCTCTTCCAAATCCACTCGAAGAATAACAGTAGACTAACTGGTTAGAGGGTAGGAGGGTAGGTAGGTAGGAAAAAAGGTTGGCTTGAGAGGTCGAGTGTTCAACTCCCGATCGCCACCTTTTTTTTACCAACTACCTCATTATTCATTATTATATATTTTTTTTATAATTATTTTATTTCAAAATGTACATGCATTAAAATTATTGAAATAAAATACCTAACAACCTATTTCATGAACATAGAATAATGACAAATACTTATCCCCCTTTTGATTATTTTAATTAGGAAAATTACATAAAAATAGACATGAAGATTATACTTCCCTGATGTTTTGTGTATTCAGAACCTGATTTTTTAGGTATCAACATGTTCACCGATGGATATCAGTATTGGGCGAAGACAACTTGTCAACTTTCATGATTACCGATGGATCTCAGTTTGCACTAGGAACATAGCTTTTATGTGTTGACTGACGATTCTTGGTATGTATTGACAACTTAGCCTTGTGTGTACAATGATGCATTTCGGTATTTATTGAATGGCGAGATTGTTTTCATAGATTTATAACAAGTAATACCATAGTGTATCTTTAATTATGCTAGTTTGGCATTTCATCAATGTATAATGGAACTGATGCAAAATATAGCTTGGTATAATGTAGTTCCATACTTGTTTTTCTTAGGTGGCTGGGGTGGTGATGTCACCAGATCCATTGCATAGGGTGTCACCAATTGCATTGCTCGGTCCAGCTTAATTAGTGTTTGTATATTTGCTCCACATTTTGTTTCTCATCCTCATGATTTATTCAATGGTATTTCCATTGGGAAATGTGCTTGTCTCTGTCATCTAGTCCCTGCAGTCCTTGCTTAGATGACCGACTCTATGACAATGTAAGCATGGCATTCCTGGGTTAGTCTAAGTTCTAGAATTTCTTGTCCATTTCCTCATGCAATTTGCAGTTGTGTGACCAAATCTTCCACATGCTGTGCAGGTTTCCCATGTGTTGTAATCCCAAACATATGAGTTACTGAATTTTTTCAGTTAATAAGAATTTTCTTGATCTTTAGGCTTCAATGCTTATTTTTCTTCTTCCTGCGTTCAAGAGATGTGTGCCCATGCATTGTGCAAGTAGGACAATATTTTTCCATGTAGGTTTCCTTCTTTGGTTGTTTCACCTCAGATTTACATTCATATGCTTTATGTCCTTTCTTGTTACATTTATAACAATTTCCTATGAATGAAGGTGTGGACTTAGGAATACCTTTCATTTTTCTCCTGCAAAAATTTGATGTGTGGCCAGGCCTTCCACAGTGATTTCATGACAACTTCTTTGGTCTAGGATTTGTGTACACATTCTTTGGATCAACTTGGTGTGGTGATTCTCCATTCTCGATATACCCTAGTCCAGTATTGTTTTTTAATCTTCTTTGTCCATCTAGAAAATCATCCATTCTTTTTGTACTTTCTTCATCTCTCTTAATCATGTCATTGAGCTATTGCTAAATTCTTACTTCATGCTTTAGTTTTTCATTTTCTTCTCTTAGCTCACCAATAGCTTCTATTCTTTCAACAAGTTCTATATTCATTGGGCTGGCCTCTTGACTCATAAGAATAATCTGATTGGTGATCTCATGATGATGTGTAGTAAGTCTTTGTATTCGTAAATCTTTTTCTTGTAACTTTTGAGTGATCTTCCTCAAGACATCAATAGCTAGTGTTCTTTCTTGCTCAGCTTATCAAGCATTTTTCATGACATCAATCATTCTTAGCATCTGTGTTTCTTAACCGATTTGAAGTATATTTACTTGTTCTATCAGATGTTGACTGCTTTCATTCAGACTTGTGATGCTTCCTTCAGATGTTTCTGATGCTTTGCTAGATGTAGATCTTAATGACTCAAATAAATCTGGTATCTCTTCCCCATGATAGTCTTTTTCATTGTTCCAAGTTGCCATAACTTTTCTTTCATCCAGTAGTTCTCTCATCTTGATTCTTTCTTCTTTGTACTGCTCATAGAAGATCTATATCTCTAGCTTTTGATTCTCTATATTCTTATCAAGATTGTACTTCTCCATTGTATGATCTTTTATATTAAGTCTTTAAACTTTTCCAAATAAGAGATCTAGCTCTGATACCAATTGTTGGAAATAATGGGAAGTATGTACTAAGAGGGGAGGGTTGAATCAGTACCTCTAAATTTTTTAGTTAATTAACCTTTAACCTTATGTAATCAAATCTTATATTTACCAATCATATCTACCGTTCTTTCTTTATGCATGTGATATCAATTCATAATCTTAATTGTATGTAGACATTCATAGAAACATTCATGAAAGAAATGACACATAACACAAGATATGGTAACATAGAAAACCCCTGTTAGAAGGTACAAACTTCAGTGGGGATGGCACCCACAAAAACTTCACTATCTGCAGATTGGAAGGGGCCGGTTAAGGCTTAAAATTTGATCACTTCTGATGATCTACCCTATTAGGAGTATTATGTCAAGACTAGTTAAGGTCCACTCTGTTAAGATATTTAGAAACACTGTTTAGTGTGCACTCGATTAAGAGATTTATAATAGGATTGTTAAATCCACCTTTCTTGAAAGGATTTCTTCTATTTTCTACGCTTGTTAGAATGTAGAAAAAATACTCATTGACCTGAGTGTATGCAATCTACAATTTCTGATTACAGATCCATTAAAGAGTACATGTATAATATATCACCTAATGTGATTGATTAATACCTTTGTTGCTCGATAGCCTTGATTCTTGGTTCTTGATAACCAAATTCATCTTTTGTTGCTCTGCTCATTAAAACTCTTAGTCTAATCCATATATGTGCTCCTTGGCTACTATTATTCTCACATCCATGTTGAAATTAATGATTATACATCTATTTATACAATAGATTGACCTATTTTAGTTTCATTTATTACAAAGATAACTCTATTATCAAAGGTTTACAACTTGACCTTGATCTCCTAGTTTGCATGTTTTCAATCAGTTAGACTGATTAAAACAATTACAATTATCTTGCTTGTCCCTCAAGAAATGGTTTTAATATAAATCAAAATGCTAAATATAAAAAATAAGTGTTTTATCTGACGTGGAAGTCAGATTCACATTTCTTGGGATATAACCAACTTTCGGTGACTGATGCTCGGTTTGAATTGAAAGTCTATCTATTGGGTTCCCTTGCTCTTTCAGGTTCCTCTGTTGTCTGCTCTTTTGGTTTACTCTATAATCTTCTCTGTCGGTTTGCACTTTACTTTCAGGTTCTTCTCTAGGTTTTCTCATACCAAGTTCCAGTTGTTAAATTTTTTGGTTTTCACTTTGTAAGTTGTATCTTCGGTTTATGCTATAGACTATTCTGTCGGGTTGTGCTAAAACCTATCTTTCGGTGTAGTCATTACCGATGGTTTGACTTTGCATACTAATGGAAAATTATATGTCATCCATTCTTTGTATATATGTATTAATAAAAAATTTGTATAAACTATAGCTTTTTTTTTTCCTTTGATGGTATGAATAAAACCTCATCTTAGAACACAGGTGTGGATAAAAGGGTTGATCACGTCCTTTCTTGATAAAGCAATTAAAGATAGATTCAAGGAGAATGTTGTGCACCCATGACTGTCACTGATTGACTGTCATTCTGCAAGATTCATGTTTGTAATAAATGGATTGATCTTAGAGGATCATCCTATTTTGGTTTTGGATCCATGTGTGTGGTCAAGGATCTCTTAGGCAATCTTATGAGCCTAGAGATGCCTTAGGCCATTT
>MU227114.1:191010-209763 GCA_018584345.1 Thuja plicata | reverse complement strand
GGATCATCCTATTTTGGTTTTGGATCCATGTGTGTGGTCAAGGATCTCTTAGGCAATCTTATGAGCCTAGAGATGCCTTAGGCCATTTGGATCACCTAGTTAGGCTTAAGTTGCTTTAAGCATGTTTCTATGTTTTTAGGAGTCCTTAGTGTTAAATATTTGGATCCATGTCATTTTAGGTGTATTTATGTCAATTTGATAGGTTTGGACTTATTCCAAAAGTCTTCGAGTGCAAAAAGACAAGATTTTGCCAAATGTTGAAAAGTTGCCAAAAAGTTGCTCATGCAACTTCCAAAAGTTGCTCGAGAGTTGCAAGATGGAAGCCCAACAGTCATAGGGAATTTTAGATCAATCCAACTTCACATATGAAGTGTTTTTAAGTTTTTACTTTTAAACTAGATGGTTAGAAGATCTATATTAAAGTTTTGATGAATTTGGAATGGAAGATGAAGAGTTTTTCTAAGCATTTCTGAGTTGTACGACCGTGTTTAATGTGATCTCTAAAACCCAAGTTGATGTTTTGAAGGTCTTCTATGTTAGCATAAATTTCCAATTTGTTTGAAGTCATTTATTTTTGGTTTGAGGTGTTTGTGAGTCAGTTTTCTAAAAACAGTCCAGAAAGAGGCTTTCTAGAAGCACATTTCACTAATGGAGTCCTAACTTGCATTGTGTCTGATGGAATTCACTAAGATCCTAGAAAATGAAATTTATTATGGTATATTTAAGGATTCTATAAGTTGAGAAGATGGTTTGAATGGTAAAGCCCTTGTGCTTCAAGCCCTAGGCTGAATATCTCAATGTATTTAGCCTAGAATGAAGGAGAATGAAGGAGAATGAAGTATTATGTTTGTTAGATAGTTTGGTTGAGTGAACTAAGAGTGGATTTGAGTTGTGGAGAGTTATTTGAAGAGGTTTGAATCACTATTTCAATCTCATGCACCCAATTTCTAGTACTTGCTTTGATATCCAAGCCTAATAAGGCCAATTAGGTCTGCGAACTTGGCGAGTCTTAGGTGTTACTGGAGTGGATTTGGAGTATAGGGATTTGGGCTTTGACATAACTTCCAAAAGGGTATCTGGATATATCCTTAGTTTCCTAAAAGGTGATCGGGAGGAAAAGTTAAGTCCAAATAACCACTTGGATAAACTTACAAGGAATTCTAGGACAATACTAGATAAGTACTATACGATAGTTGGAGGGCCAAACCAAAGGGTGATTATTTTTCCCCATGACATAAGGAAGGTGTCCCAATATTTATTTTGGGTTTTTGGAGTCACTGGTGAAGACTTCTAGTTTGTGGCTTGGAATAGGGCTAGTGTCCCTAAAGCTCAAAAGTGCAAGATCTTGAATTGAATTGTATTCAATTGGAACAAGTTGAGAAGTAGTTCCACCACATTGAATAGGTAGGAGACATGGTGTAAGAAAGGATCTAGGATCCTAGGAGGGTATAAGCTGACTTGGGTGTCTCATTGAAGATAAAGGAGAAAGACCACACTTCTTGCTGTCACCTCTGCATTAGGTGGTATCAGAGCCTAGAAAAGGTCTTGGGAATAAGAATGGCAGAGAAGGTTGATGATATTGATGGAGAGATCCCTATGAGGGTCATAAAAATGGAGCTAGCCAATATTGTGAGGGAGAAGGTAGCTAAGAATAAGAAGATGGAAGTAGAAATAGAGAAATTGAAGAGTTCTCAGATAAGTAGGACTACTGGTGATGATTTAGAATTAGACCAAGAAGAAGAAAAAGAGGAGATTGAGACAGAGAGGACAAGGGTGCTAGAAGAGCAAAGGATCTTAGAGGCTTTGGAGAGAGTGGGTAGGAGAGATAAAAAACTAGACCTACCAATGTTTATGGGCAAGATGGACCCTAAGGAATGCATGGATTGGGTGGAGGCCCTAGAAAATTATTTTGAATGTGAGGATATCTCTATCCCACTGAGAACAAAGATTTACAAGTCTAAAATGAAAGGACCTGCAATAAGTTGGTGGAACTTCCTACAAAGAGAAAGGGTAGAGAAAGAAAAGGATCCTATAACCACATGGAGGAAGATGTTGAGAGAAGTCAAGAAAAAATTTGTTCCTGAAGACTATGAGGTAACTCTACATAAGAAGTTACAAAATTTGAAGAAAAAGGATGTTGATGTGGGATCTTACACTGATGAATTCCACAAGATCTCTATGAATACAAAGACCCCTAAAAGTGAGAAACAAAAACTTCCTAGATACACGAATGGGCTTAAGTACAATATTTAGGATGAACTAAGTTTGTTTTTTCCCCAATTTGTACACCACTGCTATTAGATGGCTATGAAGATTGAAGAGAAAGAAAAGAGGAGAGGAGAAAAAAACAATAGAGGAAGGGGAAATGGTTTTAGAGGAGGTAGAGGAAGGTTTCAAGGAAGAGGATCATCTCTGAGACCATAGGGAGAATCCAATCACCAAGAATATGACAGAGAGAAGAATCACAAAGGTAATTTTAGAGGGGGTAGAGGAAATGGAAGAGGAAGGTCAGGAGGTAGAAGTACCTCTATGTTCACTAGAAAGTGTTTCTCCTGCAATCAGATTGCTCACCAATCTTTTAGATGCCCAAAGAAGGCCAACACATCAGGAGGAGATAAGAGAGTCCAACTCACCCAAGATGAGGACTGTCAAAGCATGACTTCCTATCACACCACTACATCCAGACCTACAGACCCTGGAAAAGAAGAGTGCATAATGTTCAATAGAACACTCTTAAAGGTGCCAACCCCCAAGGAGCCTCCACAAAGGAAGAGTCTATTCTGAACTCACTGCAAGGTACTTGGTAAAATTTGCAAAGTTATTGTTGATTTTGGTTCCATAGAGAATTTAGCTTCTAATGCAATGACAGATAAGATTGGTTTGAATAAAATACCCCATCAAAGCCCTTATAAAGTATCTTGGCTTAATAAAGACCAACAAACTTTGGTAGATGAGCAATGTTCGGTAGAGTTTCAAGTAGGAGAATACAAAGATAAAGTCTTGTGTGAAGTTGTGACTATGGATACATGTCATCTTATCCTAGGAATGCCTTGGAAATCTGATGTTGATTCTCAACATGGGGGTAAGAAAAATGTGTACACTTTAACTAAGAATGGGATTAGTTACACCATGACAACCCTCCCTGATTCTGAGAAAGACAGAGCTCTAACAAACAATGTTACCTTGGTTGAAGAGAAGGAATTTTTGAAAGTCCTTAACGAAAGAGACACACCTTATTTTTCCATCATAGTAAAGCCCAAAATAGAGCCTAAAAGTATACCAAAAGGTCAAGAACCTCAGAGAAGTGTTGGCCCCAAAGAAGTACAAGATTTGTTGAACAAATACAAAGGAATAGTTGCAGACAAGAGCACTAATGTTTTTCCACCACATAGAGATATTAGCCACTGTATAGACCTCATACCTAGTTCTACCTTGCCAAATAAGGCTGCTTACAAGTTGAACCCTGACCAAAATGCAGAAGTTACAAGAGAGATTCAAGAAGTGATGGAGAAAGGTTTCATTAGGAAGAGCATAAGCCCTTGTGTAGTACCTGTAGTCCTAGCACCTAAGAAGGAGGGTACATGGAGGCTATGTACTGACTCTAGAGATATCAATAGGATAACCATTAGATATAGGTTTCCTATGCCAAGGATAGAAGATCTCATGGACTGTCTAGGGGGAGCAAAGTATTACTCAAAAAATGATCTAAAGAGTGGGTATCATCAAATTAGGATAAGAGAAGGGGATGAGTGGAAGAAAAATTTCAAAGCCAATGAAGGGTTGTTTGAATGGGTAGTGATGCCCTTTGGTCTCTCTAATGCTCCTAGTACTTTTATGAGATTGATGAATGAGGTCATTAAGCCTTTTATAAATCACTTTGTTGTTGTTTACTTAGATGACATATTGATCCTTAGCAAGGATAAAGATGATAATTTGATACATATAGACATGGTAATGAAGAGACTACATGAAGACAAGTTGAGGATAAATTTTGAAAAATGTGTGTTTATGCAAGAAGAACTGATATTTCTTGGCTTTGTCATCTCCAAGGGTAATTTGAAAATGGACCCTTACAAGGTTGAAGCCATACTAAATTGGCCCACTCCAAAATCTTTCAGTGAGGTCAAAAGTTTCCATGGGATAGCTAGTTTCTATAGGAAATTTGTGAAGAATTTCAGTGGGATGAGTGCACCAATGATAGATACTATCAAAGGGGGAAGGAGATGAAAGTTTTTCTGGACTGATGCTACAGACAAGTCCTTTGAATATCTAGAAAATAGGGTCTCTCAACAACCTATCTTGACACTGCCTGATTTCCATAAGGTGTTCACCATTGAATGTGATGCTAATAAGAGAGCTATTGGGGGTGTTCTCAGTAAAGAAGGGAGACCTGTGGCATTATTTAGTGAAAAATCTTAATGAAACTAAAAAAAAGTACTCTACATATGATTTGGAGATGTATGCTATGGTCCAATCACTGAGAAAGTGGAGGCATTACTTATTACCAAAGGAATTTATTGTATATACTGACAATCATGCATTGAGTTTTCTTAACAGGCAGGAGAAGCTGAACCATAGACACCTCAAGTGGATGGAGTACTTACAAGCATTCAATTTCACCATAAAACACAAGAAGGGGGTAGAAAATAAGGTAGCTGATGCATTAAGCAGAAGGAATTTGGCCATACAAGAAGTGAACTTAGAAAGTGTAGGTATCTCTTTCCTCAAGGACATGTATTACAATGATGAAGACTTCAAGGAAATTTATAAAGTTTTTTTGGAATTAGGAGATAGATATCACACTGAGTTTGCAAAATATATGATTCAAGAAGGATTGTTGTTTAAAGGGAGTCAATTGTGCATCTCTGATTGTTCCATGAGGGAGAACATCATAAAAGAGAAACATTGTGGATGTCTATCAGGCCATTTGGGTCTTGACAAGACACTTGACCTAGTAAGAAGATTCTATTTCTGGCCAAAGATGCAGACTGAGATAAGGATATTTGTGGAGTGTTTTCTAATTTGCCAAAAAGACAAAGGCATTAGTTCAAATGCAAGCTTGTACACACCATTACCCATTCCCAATAAACCTTGGGACTACATCAACATGGATTTTGTATTGGGTCTGCTAAGGACAAAGGTAGGCTATGACAATGTTTATGTGGTTATAGATAGGTTCTCGAAAATGGCACACTTCCTACCTTGTAAGACTACACATGATGCCTCAAGTATTGCAGGGCTATTCTTCAAGGAGATTGTAAGACTCCATAGTTGACCACCCACCATTGTTTCAAACTGAGACCCCAAGTTTTTGGGACATTTTTGGCATACCTTGTTGAAGAAACTTGGAACAAATCTAGCTATGTCATCTTCCTACCATCCTCAATTAGATGGACAGACTGAAGTCATCAAAAAATCTCTGGGAAACTTTCTAAGGTGTCTGACAAAGGAGTATGGAGTGGCATGGGACTCAATCCTTCCATAAGAAGAGTTTTCCTATAATGATTCTATCAACAGAAGTTCAGGACTCAGTCCTCTCCAAATTGTCTATGAATCCCACCCTAGGGGTGTCTTGGAACTAAGAAAAATCCAAAATTTTGGCCAAAGGAGTGCTCAAGCTGAGGATTTTGTAGAGGTAATGAAGAACATCCATCAACAAGTGAAAGACCAACTGCAACAAACCTCTGAGAAGTATAAACAAGCAGAAGATGTTAAGAGGAGAGATGTCCAATTCAAGGTTGGAGAGATGGTCATGGTTCACCTAAAGAAAGAAAGACTACCCAAGTAAAAGTACACCAAGTTGACGATGAAAAAGATTAGCCCCTTCAGAATCTTGAATAAATGTGGAAATAATGCATATAGAATTGAATTACCTTCAACCATTGGTTTATCTCCCATTTTCAATGTAGCTAACCTATATCCATACAAAATTCTTGTTAGTGATGTTTCCATTGTAGATCCTCAAGATCTTCCATAGAAAAAGGAGCTACAAGATCTACCAAAACCACCAACACAAGAGATTGACTGCATACTAGACAAGAGGATAGCCAAACAAACCAGGAGGTCCACTTTCTATGAATATCTAGTTAAATGGAAATACCATTCAGTGGAGGATGCTAATTGGTTAACACTTGAAGAGATCAAGAAGATTGGTTTCAAACTAAAAGATCTCCCAACTCAAGGGACTTGAGTTAATTTTGTCTTAGGGAGTATGGTGCAGTGCACCCATGACTATCACTGATTGACTGTCATTCTACAAGATTCATGTTTTTAATAGATGGATTGATCTTAGAGGATCATCCTATTTTGGTTTTAAATCCATGTGTGTGGTCAAGGATCTCTTAGGCAATCTTATGAGCCTAGAGATGCCTTAGACCATTTGGATCACCTAGTTAGGCTTAAGTTACTTTAAGCATGTTTTTATGTTTTTAGGATTCCTTAGTGTTAAATATTTGGATCCATATCATTTTAGGCATATTTATGTAAATTTGATAGGTTTGGATTCATTCCAAAAGTCTTCGAGTGCAAAAAGAGAATATTTTGCCAAATGTTGAAAAGTTGTCAAAAAGTTGCTCATGCAACCTCCAAAAGTTGCTTGAGAGTTGCAAGATGGAAGCCCAAAAGTCATAGGGCATTTTGGATCAATCTGACTTCACATATGAAGTGTTTTTAAGTGTTTAATTCAAACCTAAATGGTTAGAAGTTCTGTATTGAAGTTTTGATGCATTTGGAATGGAAGATGAAGAGTTTTTCTCAGCATTTCTGAGCTGTATGGCCGTGTTTGGTGTGATCTCTAAAACCCAAGTTGATTTTTTGAAGGTATTATGCATTAGCATAACTTTCCAATCAGTTTTAAGTCATTTATTTTTGGTTTGAGGTGTTTGTGATTCAATTTTCCAAAAATAGTCTAGAAAGAGGCTTTTTAGAAACACATTTCACTAATGGAGTCCTAACTTGCATTCTATCCAGTGAAACTCACTAAGATCCTAGAAAATGCAAGTTAGGATGGTATATTTAATGATTCTAGAAGCTCAAAAGATGGCTCAAAGGCTAAATCCCTCATGCATCAAGCCCTAGGCTGAATATATCAATGTATTCAACCTAGAATGAAGGAGAATAAAGTATTATGTTTGTTAGATAGTTTGGTTGAGTGAACTAAGAGTGGATTTGAGTTTTGGGGAGTTACTTGAAGAGGTCTAAAGCACTATTTCAATACCATGTACCCAATTTCTAGTACTTGCTTTGATATCCAAGCCTAATTAGGCCAATTAGGTCTGCAAACTTGGTGAGTGTTAGGTGTTGCTGGAGTGGAGTTGGAGTCTAGGCCTATGGGGTTTGACATATATTCTAAAAGGGTATTTGGATATATACTTAGTTTCCTAAAAGGTGATCGGGAGGAAAAGTTAAGTCCAAATAACCACTTGGATATACCTACAATGAATTCTAGGACAGTCCTAGATAGGTACTGTACGACAGTTGGAGGGACAAAAAAAAGGGTGATTCTTGGTCCCCATGAGATAAGGAAGGTGTCCCAATATTTAGTTTGGGTTGGTGGAGTAACTGGTTAATACTTCTAGTTTGTGTCTTGGAATAGGGCTAGTGTCCCTAAAGCTCAAAAGTGCAAGATCATGAATTGAATTCTATTCAATTGGAAAGAGTTGAGAAGTAGTTCTACAACCTTTAATAGGTAGAAGACATGGTTTAAGAAAGGATCTAGGATCCTAGGAGGGTATAAGTTGACTTGGGTGTCTCATTTAAGACAAAGGAGAAAGACCACACTTCTTGCTGTCACCTTTGTATTAATCAGTTAATACAAATGGTTTTAATACAAATCAAAACCACCAACACAAGATATTGACTGCATACTGGACAAGAGGATAGCCAAACAAACCAGGAGGTCCACTTTATATGAATATCTAGTTAAATGGAAACACCATTTAGTGGAGGATTCTACCTTGTTAACACCTGAAGAGATTAACAAGACTGGTTTCAAACTAAAAGATCTCCCAACTCAAGGGACTTGAGTTATTTTTGTCTTAGGAAGTGAGGTGCACTGCACCCATGACTGTAACTGATTGACTATCATTCTACAAGATTCATGTTTGTAATAAATGGATTGATCTTAGAGGATCATCCTATTTTGGTTTTGGATCCATGTGTGTTGTCAAGGATCTCTTAGGCAATCTTATGAGCCTAGAGATGCCTTAGGCCATTTGGATCACCTAGTTAGGCTTACGTTGCTTTAAGCATGTTATTATATTTTTAGGAGTCCTTAGTGTTAAATATTTGGATCCGTGTCATTTTAGTAATATTTATGTCAATTTGATAGGTTTGGATTCATTCCAAAAGTCTTTGAGTGCAAAAAGACAAGGTTTTTCCAAATATTGAAAAGTTGTGAAAAAGTTGCTCATGTAACTTCCAAAAGTTGCTCAAGAGTTGCAAGATGGAAGCTCAACAGTCATAGGGAGTTTTGGATTGATCTAAATTCACATATTATGTGTTTTTAAGTGAGTACTTTGAACCTAGATGGTTAGAAGTTCTGTATTGAAGTTTTGATGCATTTGGAATGGAAGATGAAGAGTTTTTCTGAGGATTTTTGAGTTGTACGACCGTGTTTGGTGTGATCTCTGAAACCCAAGTTTATGTTTTGAAGGTCTTATATGTTAGCATAAATTTTGAATTGGTTTGAAGTCATTTAGTTTTGGTTTGAGGTGTTTGTGATTCAGTTTTCCAAACACAGTCTTGAAAGAGGCTTTCTAGAAACATATTTCACTAATGGAGTCCTAACTTGCATTCTGTCCAGTGGAATTCACTAAGATCCTAGAAAATTAAAGTTAGGATGGTATATTTAAGGATTATAGAAGCTTATAAGATGGCTCAAATGGTAAAGCCATCATGCATCAAGCCCTAGGCTGAATATCTCAATGTATTCAGCCTAGAATGAAGGAGAATGAAGTATTATGTTTGTTAGATAGTTTGGTTGAGTAAACTAAGAGTGGATTTGAGTTGTGGGGAGTTAGTTGAAGAGGTATGTATCACTATTTCAATCACATTCACCCAATTTCTAGTACTTTCTTTGATATCCAATTTGTAGCACTATTTCAATCCCATGCACCCAATTTCTAGTACTTGCTTTGATATCCAAGCCTAATTAGGCCAATTAGGTCTGTAAACTTGGTGAGTGTTAGGTGTTTCTGGAGTGGATTTGGATTCTAGGGCTTTGGATTTTGACATGACCTCCAAAAGGGTATCTGGATATATCCTTAGTTTCCTAAAAGGTGATTGGGAGGAAAAGTTAAGTCCAAATAACCACTTGGATATACCTACAATGAATTCTAGGACAGTCCTAGATAGGTACTGTATGAAAGTTGGAGGGCCAAACCAAAGGGTGATTCTTGGTCCCCATGACATAAGGAAGGTGTCCCAATGTTTAGTTTGGATATGTGGAGTAACTGGTGAAGACTTCTAGTTTGTGTCTTGGTATAGGGCTAGTGTCCCTAAAGCTCAAAGGTGCAAGATCATGAATTGAATTGTGTTCAATTGGAAAGAGTTGAGAAGTAGTTCTACCACCTTGAATAGGTAGAAGACATGGTGTAAGAAAGGATCTAGGATCCTAGGAGGGCATAAGTTGACTTGGGTGTCTCATTGAAGACAAAGGAGAAAGACCACACTTCTTGCTGTCACCTCTGTATTAATCAGTTAATACAAATGGTTTTAATACAAATCAAAACCACCAACACAAGATATTGACTGCATACTGGACAAGAGAATAGCCAAAAAAACTAGGAGGTCCACTTTCTATGAATATCTAGTTTGATGGAAACACCATTCAGTGGAGGATTCTACCTTGTTAACACCTGAAGAGATTAAGAAGACTGGTTTCAAAATAAAAGATCTCCCAACTCAAGGGACTTGAGTTATTTTTGTCTTAGGAAGTAAGGTGCACTACACCATGACTGTCACTGATTGACTATCATTCTACAAGATTCATGTTTTTAATAAATGGATTTATCTTAGAGGATCATCCTATTTTGGTTTTGGATCCATGTGTGTTGTCAAGGATATCTTAGGCAATCTTATGAGCCTAGAGATGCCTTAGGCCATTTGGATCACCTAGTTAGGCTTACGTTGCTTTAAGCATGTTATTATATTTTTAGGAGTCCTTAGTGTTAAATATTTGGATCCATGTCATTTTGTAAATATTTATGTGAATTTGATAGGTTTGGATTCATTCCAAAAGTCTTCGAGTGCAAAAAGACAAGGTTTTGCCAAATATTGAAAAGTTGTCAAAAAGTTGCTCATGTAACTTCCAAAAGTTGCTCAAGAGTTGCAAGATGGAAGCCCAATAGTCATAGGGAGTTTTGGATTGATCTAAATTCACATATGATGTTTTTTTAAGTGTTTACTTTGAACCTAGATGGTTAGAAGTTCTGTATTGAAGTTTTGATGCATTTGGAATGGAAGATGAAGATTTTTTCTGAGGATTTTTGAGTTTTACAACCGTGTTTGGCGTGATCTCTGAAACCCAAGTTTATGTTTTGAAGGTCTTCTATGTTAGCATAAATTTTTAATTGGTTTGATGTCATTTAGTTTTGGTTTGAGGTGTTTGTGATTCAATTTTCCAAACATAGTCCAGAAAGAGGCTTTCTAGAAACACATTTCACTAATGGAGTCCTAACTTGCATTTTGTCTAGTGGAATTCACTAAGATCCTAGAAAATGCAAGTTAGGATGGTATATTTAAGGATTCTAGAAGCTCAGAAGATGGCTTAAATGGTAAAGCCATCATGCATCAAGCCCTAGGCTGAATATCTCAATATATTCAGCCTGGAATGAAGGAGAATGAAGTATTATGTTTGTTAGATAGTTTGGTTGAGTGAAATAAGAGTGGATTTGAGTTGTGGGGAGTTATTTGAAGAGGTATGTAGCACTATTTCAATCCCATTCACCCAATTTCTAGTACTTTCTTTGATATCCAGTCTGTAGCACTATTTCAATCTCATGCACCCAATTTCTAGTACTTGCTTTGATATCCAAGCCTAATTAGGTCAATTAGGTCTGTAAACTTGGTGAGTGTTAGGTATTTCTGGAGTGGAGTTGGATTCTAGGGCTTTTGATTTTTACATGACCTCCAAAAGGGTATCTGGATATATTGTTAGTTTCCTAAAAGGTGATCGGGAGGAAAATTTAAGTCCAAATAACCACTTGGATAGACCTACAAGGAATTCTAGGACAGTCCTAGATAGGTACTGTACGAAAGTTGGAGGGCCAAACCAAAGGGTGATTATTGGTGCCCATGACATAAGGAAGGTGTCCCAATAGTTATTTTGGGTTTGTGGAGTCACTGGTGAAGACTTCTAGTTTGTGGCTTGGAATAGGGCTAGTGTCCCTAAAGCTCAAAAGTGCAAGATCTTGAATTGAATTGTGTTCAATTGGAAAGAGTTGAGAAGTAGTTATACCACCTTGAATAGGTAGAAGACATGGTGTAAGAAAGGATCTAGGATCCTAGGAGGGTATAAGTTGACTTGGGTGTCTCATTGAAGAAAAAGGAGAAAGACCACACTTCTTGTTGCCACCTCTGTATTAATCAGTTAATACAAATGGTTTTAATACAAATCAAAACCACCAACACAAGATATTGACTGCATACTGGACAAGAGGATAGCCAAAAAAACTAGGAGGTCCGCTTTCTATGAATATCTAGTTAAATGGAAACACCATTCAGTGGAGGATTCTACCTTGTTAACACCTGAAGAGATTAAGAAGACTGGTTTCAAACTAAAAGATCTCCCAACTCAAGGGACTTGAGTTATTTTTCTCGTAGGAAGTAAGGTGCACTGCACCCATGACTGTCACAGATTGACTATCATTCTATAAGATTCATGTTTGTAATAAATGTATTGATCTTAGAGGATCATACTATTTTGGTTTTGGATCCATGTGTGTTGTCAAGGATCTCTTAGGCAATCTTATGAGCCTAGAGATGCTTTAGGCCATTTGGATCACCTAGTTAGGCTTACGTTGCTTTAAGCATGTTATTATATTTTTAGGAGTCCTTAGTGTTAAATATTTGGATCCATGTCATTTTAGGAATATTTATGTCAATTTGATAGGTTTGGATTCATTCCAAAAGTCTTCAAGTGCAAAAAGACAAGGTTTTGCCAAATATTGAAAAGTTGTCAAAAAGTTGCTCATGCAACTTCCAAAAGTTGCTCAAGAGTTGCAAGATGGAAGCCCAACAGTCATAGGGAGTTTTGGATTGATTTGAATTCACATATGACGTGTTTTTAAGTGTTTACTTTGAACCTAGATGGTTAGAAGTTCTATATTGAAGTTTTGATACATTTGGAATGGAAGATGAAGAGTTTTTCTGAGGATTTTTAAGTTGTACGACCGTGTTTGGTGTGATCTCTAAAACCCAAGTTTATGTTTTGAAGTTCTTCTATGTTAGCATAAATTTTGAATTGGTTTGAAGTCATTTAGTTTTGGTTTGAGGTGTTTGTGATTCAGTTTTCCAAACACAGTCAAGAAAGAGGCTTTCTAGAAACACATTTCACTAATGGAGTCCTAACTTGCATTCTGTCTAGTGGAATTCACTAATATCCTAGAAAATGCAAGTTAGGATGGTATATTTAAGGATTCTAGAAGCTCATAAGATGGCTCAAATGGTAAACCATCATGCATCAAGCCCTAGGCTGAATATCTCAATGTATTCAGCCTAGAATGAAGGAGAATGAAGTATTATGTTTGTTAGATAGTTTGGTTGAGTGAACTAAGAGTGGATTTGAGTTGTGGGGAGTTATTTGAAGAGGTATGTTGCACTATTTTTATCCCATTCACCCAATTTCTAGTACTTTCTTTGATATCCAGTCTATAGCACTATTTCAATCCCATGCACCCAATTTCTAGTACTTGCTTTGATATCCAAGCCTAATTAGGCCAATTAGGTCTGTAAACTTGGTGAGTGTTAGGTGTTGCTAGAGTGGAGTTGGATTCCAGGGATTTGGAGTTTAACATGACCTCCAAAAGGGTATCTGGATAAATTGTTAGTTTCCTAAAAGGTGATCGAGAGGAAAAGTTAAGTCCAAATAACCATTTGGATAAACCTACAAGGAATTCTAGGACAGTCCTAGATAGGTATTGTACGAAAGTTGGAGGGAAAAACCAAAGGTTGATTATTGGTCCCCATGACATAAGGAAGGTGTCCCAATAGTTATTTTGGGTTTGTGGAGTCACTGGTGAAGACTTCTAGTTTGTGGCTTGGAATAGAGCTAGTGTCCCTAAAGCTCAAAAGTGCAAGATCTTGAATTGAATTGTGTTCAATTAGAAAGAGTTGAGAAGTAGTTCTACCACCTTGAATAGGTAGAATAAATGGTGTAAGAAATGATCTAGGATCCTAGGAGGGTATAAGTTGACTTGGGTGTCTCATTGAAGAAAAAGGAGAAAGACCACACTTCTTGCTGTCACCTCTGCATTAATCAGTTAATACAAATGGTTTTAAGACCAAACTTCTTAAAAAATGCTTTTAATAAAAATAAAAATTCTAAATATAAAACATGAGTGTTTTATCTGACGTGGAAGTCAGATCTATATTTCTCGGGATATAACCGACTTTCAGTGACTAATGCTCGGTTTGAACTGAAAGTCTGTCTGTCGGGTTCCCTTACTCTGTCGGGTTCCTCTCTTGTCTGATATTTCAGTTTACTAAGTAATATTCTCTATCATTTTGCACTAAGTTGTTGGGTTCCTCTATTGGTTTACTCCTGTCGGGTTCCACTTGTTAACTTTTTTGGTTTGCACTTTGTAAGTTGTATCTTCGGTTTATACTGTAGACTGTTTTGTCGGGTTGTTCTAAAATGTGTCTTTCGGTGTAGTCATTACCGATGGTTTAAATTTTCATACTAATGGAAAAATATATGTCATCACATTCTTTGTATATATGTATCAATAAAAAATTCATATAAACAATAGCTTTGTTTTTCCTTTGATGGTATGAGTAAAACCTCATCTTAGAACACATGTGTGGATAAAAAGGTTGATTGTGTCCTTTCTTGATAAAGAAATTAAAGAGAAATTCAAGGAGAATGTGGCCTCTTCATTGGTGATGATTTGGATCAGATATTGGTGACGATTTGGATCTTTTTCAAAAATTGTTGTTCCCATTTCCTTCCTAGACCTAATAGGTCACTTTTACAAAGGAACCCTATCCGAGAATCAACACCCAATCTTGCCACTTTTCATAGAGTGTTAATATGGTCCCAATTAGAGGAATATGCAACCAATTTGGTTATACAATATTCCTATACCCAAAAGCCCCAAATCACTTCTCAAAATCCAAAAAAACTAGGGCTTTGTCAATATCAAAGCTCAAAGCACTATTTGAACCAACCAATGATGGATTCACCGTCCCCTTGACATGTGGGAACACATTCCATCATAAAATATAGCCCTCCAAAGGCTAGAGTTTCTGCTGCTACACCCATTTTAGTGTCCTAACACCACAACTTTATGGGCATTATTGGTTATATTCCTTATTTTGAAAGTTTACCCTGAAAATTCTCTAGGTCTCTATTTTTCCTATACGTAGAAGGTAAAGATTTATGGTTGAAACCATTTACATGTCTCTGCAATTCATGTTTTTGTCCAGAACCTAGTTCAAAATGTCAAAAACCCTAAGCAAAAGGTTAATTTTGTCTGGAAATGTAGAAAATCCCTAAATGCTCAGTCTAGGTTCTACTTTTGTGTTACCTTTTTCATTTCTTAAGTCGGAGCCTATTTGCATGTGTTTATTATCCTGTCGCTAAGTCTCATTTGAAAAATATAATATTCCTTATGATCTTGAGACTTAGCAGAAAGCTTTGTCGCGTTGTCTCTTAATGAAATAGAATATGCCAAAATGGATATGAGACTTAACATAGACCGTTCATCTCAGAAAAGATCCAACAACAATCACTTTGTCTCTTGATAAAAGCGGGGTTAGTTATTTCATTTGGCGACTTTGATTTTACTCAGTCGCATTGTCTCTTAATAAACCCATGGTTTTGAGTTAACTTTATGAGTTAAGACAAACAATGTTGTCGGGAGGTCTCATGATTATAACTATGGTTCAAAAATTATTAAGTGACATGGAGAAACAATGGTCACCAGGTCTTCAGATAAACTAAGGGTTTTTGATATGAGTTCAAGCAAAGGTATTGTCGCGTAGTATCATGAGAGATGGTGAGTTAAGTTGAATATTAAGAGACACAACGACAACCTTTCGATGAAGAAAAATCTAACGGTGGTCGCATGATCACTTGATAAGGTTGAAAAGTCAGACATGATTAATTGATTAAGAGACTTATGTGTTTAGTCATAGAGTCGCTTGATTAAACAAGAGTTAAGAAATTTATCCAGCAACATAGAAAAACAACAGTCGCTGAGTCTCTAGATATAACCAAAGGTAAAAGACAAGTTAAGAAAAGTGTTTTGTTGTGAGGTCTCCATAATATGAAAGGTTAAGTTAATATATCATGACACATTGCAACAATCATGGATCAAAGAGTTAATATGACAGTAGTGACTGAGTCTCTTGAAGGAACTACAGTTAGTAAAAACATTAAGCGACAAAGAGATTGTTTAGTCGTCAAGTCGCTAGAAATGAATCAGAGTTAAAATGGACTTTTCAGCGGTGCCATTATGAATAAGTTGTTAACCAATCAGATTTTAAGGATTTTGATAGATGGAAAAATAGCCATAGTATGAGTTAATGCAGCCAATCAAATATGATTTTGATTATATTTTGAATTTTATAAGGTTTTTTATGCGAAATCACTTGGGAATTGATTATCTAACAGTATGAATGACACATCTAATTCCAGAAATTGATGTCATAGTATGTGAAGCTCATAATGAAGTAATGGAATTACCAGCCAGAAGTGACAATACACATTCAATTGGCAATTATAAGTATACTCATCCATTATCTTTTCATTTTACCAAGCTTTTGTTTCTCAGAGTGAAGTGTTTACAAAGTTTTAGTGTGCTTGAGAGAAATTGAGATTTCTAGTAGCAAGTTATTCTGAGGGTGATTATTTGATTTGAAATTCAGTAGAGGTTGCAGTTGACAGTGTTCCAGAGTTCAAAATTATAGAAATTCAACATAATTTATAGTTGTGGTGAGGGTTTGATAATATTTGTTTCAATATCGGTATCTAGGGTTGAAATCAGAACAGAACAAGAGTATGAGTCAGGCCCAGAGTATGGCATCTACTAGTGGGAGAAACAAAGATGTTGAGGATGATTCAAAAGGAAAGAGAAACTTCTCAAATGAATTCCTCACTCTGCTTCCTGGTTCTAGCCAAAACCGAAAGGTTAGTGCAGATGTTTTGATTGATGATATGTCATTTGTTAGAGATGCTAAAACACCAGGGTCATTAGGATATTCACTTTTCAATTACTTTTTATAACAATAGTGACGGACCCATGCCTGTCTTGAATCCTTGGACTTGTGGTTTGGTGATATTATTAGTTCCTGATGTCTTTGTTGATGTAGCCTTCATATTAGAACTAGCCAGTAGATATGAACCTTTGATAAAAACCATTAAGAGGGATGATGGAAAGCCTCTACTCACCCTGGACAGGAATACCTTTATGAAATCCTTTAATGTGTATTACCCAATGTCTACTGAGATAAATTTGAAGAGTTTGGAAAACAGATATACTAGGGAGTCTGGTATTGTTGCTAAATTGATCAGGGAGCATCATGTCCCTAAGAAGATGAAGGCCTACAACATCCCATGGCCAGAGAAACCCCATATTTTTTTAAGGACCTAAATTTTTACATGAAATACATCGCATATGCACTATGTAGAGTGCTTGGAAAATATGCTGGAGAAGAAAGAATTACTTCTGATATTTTGATGATGGTATTAGATATGCGGAATCTTCACACCACTTCAAATTATGATTATATTCAATATATTATTGATCAAATGCACCAAGTATTTATTGACATACAAGCTAAGAAGGATCATCCAAAGTTCATGCATTATTCAATACTTATGCATATGATTCTTTATTACAACTATTCAATTTTGGACTGTTAATCACTATAGCCGCAGAGATTTCACCATAATCAGCCCAACCCTATTCAATTTTGGATTACAGTGTGGAATTATACATGTAGAAAACAAGAGTTTTATGCTTTAGAGAATTGGATAATATATTCATTGCTTAAGTGCTTAGGAGTTGATAAGCCTAGATTTCCCATTAGGGTAATTCAATTGTTGAGGCCCTGTCAGTATTTGGACAAATGGTCAGGAGATCATAATTGGGGTGATTTCTACTATGAACAGAATTTTACCCTCATAAGGGTTTATGGTTACCCTTACTCTCCACATATTTTTCCATTTCATGTGCCACCTAGGATAGCTGCCATGGAGTTCATTTGGCAGCTCATTTTAACAGATAAAGAGCACCTTGCTCTACACAGAAAGGGAACTTTCACCCCTAGGCAGTTCAAGGTTTATAATTTTATAATTGGAAAAGGGGCCCTAGATTAGGTGAATGCCTGGTTGAATCACTACAGGATGAATGTAGCCCTACATAGACATATTGACATAGAGGGGTTTATTCTGAGTGCGAGGAAGTTGCTTACACCTATCACCCTTTAAACAAAAATACATGAAGAATTTATGGAAGAAGATCTGATCAAAAATATCTTAGAGGATGAGGAGTGAGTAAAAGAGAAACTAAATTTAATGAGCTCATGGATTTGGAGAGATAGGTGAGGAGAAAGGGAATGAGTTTTGGAGGGTTCTACCCTAATTTTCCTTATATCAAAAGGCTAGATGCAATGATTGAAAATCACACACTATTGTGTAATCAACTAGAATATGCACTAGTAGTGCCAGAGAAAGGTCACAAAGATCATTCAGAATCTAAATATGATGATGATAGTGACCAAGGTTACCCTTCACCTTCTACTAATCCAGAATATCAGGCAATTGCATATGGTCAGCCAGAGGAGGGGGAAAATATTATTGACCTAACAGAGGTCCCAAAAAAGGAAGTAACATATGAGCCCCCACTTAAAAAATAGAAGATGGAAGTAGGGGAGCCTTATAAGAAAAGGAGAATTGATAAAATTGGAGCCCTAATAAATAGGAATAGGCCCTATGATCATCAGCTGAGAAAGAAAATTAGTGCAGGGAAGAAATTATAGAAAGATGTTGAGGAAGAGGAAGAATTACCCCTCAAATCATGTATTGATGAAAGACTGTTGCATCAGGAGGAGTTCCTTAATGATGACAACTTCATAAAAACTAAGGAATTCAAAGATTTCCTTATTTGGAATAAGCAGCAGCAAGTTGGGAAGTAGTTGCAACTGGCAGGAGGTGATCCAGTAACTGAGGAAGCCTTACAGACATTGCAGGAATATGATCCTTAATCTGAAGAAATAACACCAGAGCAAGCCATAGAAGTGATTAAAGTCAGTAGTATGTTTCTTGTGGAAGGCTGGGACTGTTGGAACTATATTGAGATGATGTACTGAGAGGGGAGGGGCAAATCAGTACCTCTAAAAATTTTCTTGGTTAGCCCATTAACCCTTAGTCATCAGTTTGTAATTTATCTTATCTTACTGCACATCTTTATTTATGCATATGAAATCATATCATACATTCTTTTGATATGTAACAATAATAGAAACATTCATGAAAATAGATAACACATGACACAAGATATGATATCGCAGAAAACTCCTGTTAAGGAA
>MU227114.1:166774-189460 GCA_018584345.1 Thuja plicata | reverse complement strand
AGCTCACTAGTGACACTAGTGATATTATCAAAGATAGGGAATTAGCCCTAATAAAAATCAAGGAAAAGGATAAGCTTATAGATGAGCTTACCAAATAGCTAATGGAAATAACAGAGCCTACCCCTGTTGATCCCAAGGAGGTTATAGATGCTGAAATCTAGACTGAAGATACAGGGGATACATTGGTTGAAACAGAGCAGGGGGTCATTGAGCATAATGGTTTAATTTTGGGAGCATTGGTATCAGTTTTGCGTCATAGAATTAATATTGTTAAGGAGAAGATAGATGTAGTATATGGAGCATATGGTAGGTTGCCAGGCCTGCAGACAGAAGTGGAATTTTTTTTGACAATTTTGAACCCCTACTATGCAACTTGGTCTGGGAAGACATCACTTTTTGAGAGATTAGCATCAGTTTATCTACTGAGATCAGATTTTCCTGAGATAGTAACTTTGGTAGGGATCAAGATAGAGAAAATTGGGACTACCTTATCCTTTTTCAAAGGTAAAGCCAATCAAATTGAGGCCAAATTAAAGATGTTTGGGTTGGGTTATAATAGGTTTGTTCCCCCAATTAGAACAAAGAATGATCAAATTAAACCAATAGGGTTATGGTTATCATATTTTGACAATATACTCCCAAATAAAGACATTTATGTATTAGATAAGGGAGAGTTGGATATGGAAAGGTTCAATGCACTTTTGGATGAGGCATTTAAAGCAGAATCAGATTGCAGTAAATTCATATCTGATGTTAAGAGCATAACAAATGCTAGATGGGAGAGGCAAAAGACTCAGTTGGAGAATATTCAGAATTTTGAATGGCCAAAAGAGGAGGATGTGACTTCTTGGGACATTATGAAAAAACCCAAAAAGAAGAAGCTAGGGACAGTAGATTTGGATATCATTGATGAAGAATAAAGGAATGTTAGAACACCTTGTACAATTTTCTTGGAAGACAAGCAGGTTAGTCATCAGCAAAGTCAAATCAAGAACTATCCTCAACATACACAACCAAATATGTCAAAGATCATATGAAGACAAAGGATTAAATCAGATTTCATTCTCTATTTTGTCTTTCCACCGCTTGGTTTCTCTTGTCTTTTGTCTTTTCTGTATTTAGGGTTAGGTATCTAAACCATTTGAAGCTTGTTGCATCCTTTCCAAAAAGGATTCCAAGATGGTTTAGATATATATATGGATCAATTTTGTAAAAAAAAAGAGAGAAGAAATATAATTACAAGCTAGACTATAGAATTTTGTCCGAGTTTTCAAGCTTTTAGTCTCTGTATGTATTGAAGTAGGAATTTATAAATAAAATACAGTGCAACTCTTATTCCATATTGTTGTTGTCTCTTTACTTGTTGTATATGCTTTTTTATATTTAAATCTGCAAGGCATTTTTAAGCATATTAGTAACAAGGTATCTATCTAATTGCTTGCAAGTTTCTTTCAAGGGAAGAACTAAGTTTTGTGAGTAGTTTCAGGGAGCATAACAACATTTGAGGATTTGATATAGTAGTGTGGAAGTGACATGGTAATTTGTAAGGCATCTTACTTGAGTTGCATATAGGTTGTAAGGCAATCTAAAGTATCTTTATTTACCTTTCTGTGGATTTTCATCTTTGGCTCTGTAGCCCAAGGATAGGCACTAGTCTAGAATTTGTCAAGTAGTTTATCATCATCCAAATATTCAAAATACTTAAATCATTCACATAGAAATCATAATACTCAAAGTTTTAAGTAATTTTATCAAGGTATACAATTCATTTTATTAATCCCTTAGAGATAGGATTGAAATAGGTTACCCTTGGTAAGTTCTGAGAGCTAAAAAAAGAAGGATGAACATCCTTAAAGCACTATTGTTTGTTGTTATCATTTCAATAATTTTCATGGTCAAGCTTTGTATCAAGTTGTTTCCAATTTTATGCAGAGTAATTTATAAGATAATACAGTAAACAAGCAACAAATCAGTATCCACATTTACTAATACTGTGAGACAACAATTTTATATAGGTAATACCTGCCTAGGTGTTGTGGATCCTAAAAAGAAGGAGGTGATAATAATTTTCCCCATATATTATCATAAATCCTCATCAATTAGAGTTTTTTTTTCTTGCTTGGATCATTAGTTTCAAATATTGGGAGTCATAGAGTTAATCAAAGTATTCATGTACCTTTTAAAGGTTCAGCAAGAAAAAACCCTAATAGGCATCACCCAAAACTTCACTTTTCCTACAAATTAAGGTTAGCTTCATATGATACATGTTAAATCATTTTCCGACTCAATCTCGATTGATGCAAAAACCTGCAGTGTTGCATAGTTGAAAGCTACAACATTGTATATCTATCAAACTGCTTGTTGTGGTATTGTACCACATCCACCAACAACTCTAGTATGCTGGGTGATTTCTAGGAATGACCCCCTTTTTCTCACCAAGTGGCTTGAACATTGTCGACGGTTGTGGAGCCAAGTGTCCCTGGAGGTGCACTCAACAACAAAATCAGTGATCTTTAGGCATAAATTTCTTCGAGCTTGTGAGGGGTACTGACAAACCATCAAGTGCTATGGGACTATGTCATGGAGGTCTAAAATAACCTATCTCAGTTTTTGGAGATTCACTTTCACTTTCATTTTCACACCCAATCTTGGTTGATGCAAAAACTTGCAATGTTGCGTAGTTGAAAGTTGTAACATTGCATATCTTTCAAACCGCTTGTCATCTCATCAAACCATCTTTGTAGATAGCTCCAATATGCTAGGTGATTTATAGGAATGACCTCATTTCACTCACCAAGTGGATTGAATGTTTTCAACCACTCTGGAGCCAATTGTCCTTGAAGGTGCACTCAACAACAAAATCAACGATCTACAGGCATCACTTTATCATAGTTCGCGAGGGGCACTAAAATTTTTTTAGGTGCTATGAAACTATGTAATGGAGGCCTACAATAACCTATCTCATTTTTTGGAGATTCACTTAAATTTTCATTTGGAGACCCAATCCCGGTTGATGCAAAAACTTGCAATGTTGTGTAGTTGAAAGCTGCAACATTGCATATTTTTCAAACCACTCATCGTGGCATCAAACCGTCTCCAAAAAAAGATATAGTATGCCCAAGGATTTATAGGAATGACCCCATTTTCTCACCATGTGGCTTGAACCTTGCCGACCACTCTGGAGCCAAGTGTTCCTGAAGGTGCACTCAACAACAAAATTGGCAATCTTTAGGTGTCAGTTTCTCGGAGCTTGTTAGGGGTTCTGACAAACCATCAAGTGTTACAACACCATGTCACTGAGGCGTACAATAACCTATCTCATTTTTTGGAGATTCAATTTCATTTGGCGACTGAATCTCGGTTGATGCAAAAACTTGCAATGTTGGGCAATTGAAAGTTGCAACATTACATATCTTTCAAACCGCTTGTTGAGGCATTGAACTGTCTTATCTAAAGGCTCTGGTATGCTGAGTGATTGCTAAGAATGAACCCTTTTTTCTCACCAAGTAGCTCAAACATTTCTGACCACTCTGGAGCCAAGTATCCCAGAAGGTGCACTCAACAAAAAAATTGGTGATCTTTAGGTGTTAGTTTCTCGGATCTTGTAAGGGGTCCTTAAAAAGTGTTAGGCACTACAAGAATGTGTCATGGAGGGCTACAATAACCTATCTCAGTTTTTGGAGATTCACTTTCATTTTTATTTTCCCACCCAATCTCGGTGGATGCAAAAACTTGCAATGTTGCGCAGTTGAAAGCTGCAACATTGCATATCTTTTAAACCGCTTGTCGTCTCATTGAACTGTCTTCGCTAAAAGCTCTAGTATGCCAAGAGATTTCTAATAATGACCATTTTTTCTCACCAAGTAGCTCAAACATTTTCAACCACTCTGGAGTCAAGTGTCCCTCAAGGTGCACTCAGCAAAAAAATCGACAATCTCAAAGCATCAGCTTCTCAGATCTTGTGAGGGGTAATGAAAAACCATCAGGTTCTATGAGACCATGTCATGGAGGCCTATGATAAATTATCTCTATTTTTTTAGATTTATTTTTATTTTAATTTGGCGACCCAATCTCGGTTGATGCAAAAACTTGCAATGTTGCGCAATTGAAAACTGCAACATTGTATATCTTTTGAACTGCTGATCGTGGCATTGAACCATCTTCACTAATAGATTTGGTATTCTGGGTGAATGTTAGCAATGACCCCATTTCTCTCAAAAAGTGGCTCAAAAATTTCAGACCACTCTGGAGCCAAGTGTCCCTAAAGGTGCACTCAACAACAGAATTGGTGATCTTTAGGCATCAGTTTATCATAGCTCATGAGGGGCACCGTTAAACTATTAGGTTCTACGGGACTGTGTCACAGATTTGTACGATAACCTATCTCAATTTTTGGAGATTCACTTTTTTTTTTTCATTTGGGAACCCAATCTCGGTTGATGCAAAAACTTGCAATGTTGCGCAGTGAAAAGCTACAACATTGCATATCTTTCAAACCACTCGTTGTGGCATCAAACTGTCCCTTTCAATAGCTCTAATATGCTGAGTGATTTCTAGGAATGACCCCATTTTTATCACCAAGTGGCTTGAATGTTTTCAACCACTCTAGAACCAAGTGTCCATAAAGGTGCACTTAACAACAAAATTGACGATCTTCAGGCGTCAGTTTATTGGAGCTCGTGAGGGGTATCTGTTGGAATAATCCCAAGGGATAACTGAGAGGGGGGGTGAATAAGTTATCAACTAGTTTAATTCTTTTCTCCAATTAATTATAGAATAACATTAAGCGTATACACATTCAGATAATACAAAATACTACACCACAATTTTGGTTACGGGGAAACCAAAATAGGAAAAACCCCGGTGGGAATCAGCACCCACAAAGAACTATACTTGATTATAATAATCCTTGTTAGAAGATTTTACAACCCTATTAGGAGTTGATCTTTACAATTCAATAAGTACAGTGACCTAGTTAAGGGTCAGATCCTATTAGGATTATTTTACAAATAACCCTGTTAGGTGTGAGGACTCATTGTCGAAAAGCTCACTGCTAAAATGATGAAGGCTACAACCTTCAGTAAAATAGATATACACTATATCTGATAATGAATTGTTTGAGTAGACCTGCTATCTTGATCAGTTCTAATGTATTGTATTCTTTTAATTCTTCTTCACATAGATCTTTGTCTGATGAATGAAATGTCTTTACTGTCCCTAAACAATTGGCATTCTGCTTTGTTCTTTTTTAGTCTCTTTTCTTATCATTCACACTTAGCGATTACAAAATGAACTACTATAAGTATCTTCTCCAAAAGATATGAACATGTTGGCTATAGGAGTCCCTTCAATGCTTCTCAAGTCGGCTATACTAAGCACACAACATAATTAGAACCACGCAATTCAAAATGAATAGACGCATCGCTTCACGTAGTTGGCTCTACCAAAATTAACCAAACGTCATGCTTCAGATGAAACATGATTAGCGCCTTTGGTTAATTTTATTTAACTCATAACTAAACATGATTTTGAACACACATATCCCATAGATAGGTGCAACTGAAGAATTAATAAATTTACTGTCGGCTTCCTGAAAGCAGTCTTCTAAAACTGTGGCTGGTAAACAGAGTAACATAACTCAATTGTTATTGAACTTCTGAATTTGCGTGTATGTACATGGTATAGTGGCTATGTCTGAAACATAAAAACAATCACGCAAGGCTTCCACATATCCATACTGAAAAGTGAATATAGTTCACTGCTGTATACTATATGTTGTCATCAATGACAAACATACAGTCAACTATTTGCACAAAGGAAAATCTCCAAAAATCTACCCCTTTGACATTGATGGCAACATATGATTAAAAGCACCATCAATCCAAATGTGTCTTCTTTCTTTTTACAATCTTCTCAATATCCTCATCAAAGGTTTCTCTTCACTGCTCTAGCTCCTCTGACTATGTTTTTATTTTCATGACTATATACTCCCCCTGAGTATATGCTCCCCCTTATTATATACTCCCCCTTTGACATCAATGGAAAAGGGTGCCAAACACAAAAAAGAACAGGTACTACTTAAGAAGTAGAGTAGTCAACCACTCATCATACATCAAGGAATGATGTATTTACTATAATTTTTAATCAAACTGAGGAAAGGGAATTACTCCCAGCTTCTTCCAGAGATACTCAAAAGTATCTTTTGATAGAGGTTTCGTGAATATGTCTACCAAATGATCTTTGGTGCTCACATAATCGAACTTCACTTCTCCTTCTACAACTTTTTCTCTTAGAAAGTGATATTTTATTTCTATGTGTTTTGTTTTTGCATGCATCACAGGGTTCTTTGACATATTAATAGTGCTGGTGTTATCACAATGGATGACAATGGGATAATCAATTTAAATTCCAAAGTCTTTAATCATTTGTTTGATCGAAACCATTGTTGAATAATTCAGTGTGGCTGCTACATACTCAGCTTCTCTTGTTGACTGAGAAATACAGTTTTGCTTCTTACTTGTCCAAGTAACCAACCTGTCTCGAAGAAATACTGCTCCTCCTAAGGTGCTTTTTCTGTCATCAACGCAACCTTCCCAATCTGCATCCATGTATACATGAATTTCTACATTTTTTGATTTAGGATACCATAAACCATAGTTTATAGTTCCCTTTAGATATATGAATATTCTTTTTATTTCCATCAGGTGATTCTGTTTAGGTTCAGCTGTAAATCTCCCAACAATGGCAACTGCATTAGATATGTCTGGTCTTGATTGAGTGGGATATATGATTTTTCCAATCATGGACTTGTAAAGTGTTTTTTCAACTTCTGTGGAGTCATCATTTTTAGAAAGCTTGCTTCCTATTACCATAGGAGTGCTTACTAGTTTGCAATCTTCCATCTTGAATGTCTTCAATATCTATTTTACATATTTAGAATGATTTATGAATATACCTCTGTCTATATGCTTTACATTTAATCCCAAAAATAATTTTATAGGTCCAATCATGCTCATTTCAAATTCACTCTGCATCTCTTTTCCAATTCTACACTAAGCTTTTCATTACCTCCAAAAATAATGTCATCAACAAATATAGTAACAAGTAGTAATCCTTCATATGTCTCTCTGATGAATAAGTTGTAATATGTTGTTCCCTTTTTGAATCCAATCTTTGTTAGGTAGCCATCAAGTCTCTCATACCATGCTCTTGGGGCCTATTTAAGTCCATAGAGGGCTTTCTTTAATCTGCATACCATGTCTAGTTTTTCTGAAAGTTTGAATCCTTTAGGCTGCTCTATGTAAACTTCTTCATTCAAGTCACCGTTCAGAAATGTTGAATTGACATCCATCTGATATACTCTGAAGTTCTTGAATGTTGCATAAGCCAAAAACAACTTTATAGCTTCCAGTCTACTCACAAGGGTGAATGTATCAGAATAGTCAATTCCATCTCTTTGCGCATATCGTTTACATACCAATCTTTCTTTATTTCTTATCACTGTACCATCTTCATTAATTTTGTTTTTGAATATCCACTTAGTTCCGATCACGTTCTTGTCACAAGGTATAGGGACCAATTCCCATGTTTCATTCTTCATTATTTGATCTAATTCTTTTTGCATTGCATTTTGCCAATCTGAATCATTGCACGCATCTTCAACACTTAAGAGTTCAATTTGTGAAAGTAAACATACCTCTTCATCAACTATTGAAACTTTTTATCTGGTTCTTGTCAAGACTTTACTACTCTGATCTCCAATGATATCTTCTTTAGAGTGGTATTTGGATGTGTATTTTGAGATTTTAGGAGTGACACTCTCATCTATAATCTGTGATTCTTCTTGACTTGGTTCAAGGTTGTTGCATGATACATCAATATAGTCAGACATTTCTTCAATAACTATAGCTTTATTGATAGGTCTAGGTTCATCTTCAATCGTAGGTGCATGTTCATAATATATCTCTTGAATCATGAACTTCTCATCAATCTTCACATGTGTACTTTCAATGATTTTCTTCAGCCTTAAATTAAAACATCTATAAGCTTTGCTCTTTTTAGAGTAACCAAGAAAAATACCTTCATCGCTTCTAGCATCAAACTTTCGAACACCATCATCTCTCTTGATGTAGCACTTGCTTCCAAAGATTCTAAAGTACTTTACTATAGGTACGTTACCAAACAAAATTTCATAAGGTATTCTGTCTGCACCTGGTCTCAGTTGAATTCTATTGATAGTATAGACTGTTGTATTAACTGCATCTCTCCAATAGGTGTGCCTAACTTTTCCTTCAATCATGATAGTGCACGTTGTGTCAAGTATTATCCTATTTCTCCTTTCTGCAATTCCATTTTTTTGAGGGGTTCTAGGTGCACTTAGTTGTCTTTTGATCCCATGTTCTTCGTAGTACTCAAGAAACTTGTCGAAGGTGAATTCTCCTCCTCTATCAGATCCCAGACATTTTATCTTTAATCCAGATTCATTTTCAACTTTAGCTTTGAATATTTTGAACTTATCAAAAGCTTCAGATTTTTCTTTTAAGAATACAACCCACATCATCCTAGAGAAATCATCAACAAACAAAATAAAATACCTTTCACCATAGTATGATCTTGTTTGAGTAGGACCACATAGGTCTGTATGTATTAGATCTAATTTGTTCTATGCAGATTTCTGTATGCTTCTCAATGAGGTCCTCACATGCTTCCCCATCACACATTTCCTACACATAGTATCTATTGGTCTTGCAATACATGGAAGGTCTCTTACTTCCTTTACATTACTTATTTTCACTATGTTGTCAAAATTGATATGACAAAGTCTTTTGTGCCAAAGCCAACTGTCATCCACTTTTGCAACAAAACAACTTACTTCTGAGTTGAGATGAAAAACATTACCTTTGGTCTTTGAGCCTGATGCAATCATGTCTCCTTCTTTGGTTTTAATAATGCATCTGTTGTTTTTGAATTCCAACTAATTTCCTTTATCTAGCAGTTGTCCAACACTTAGTAATTTATGATGCAAACCATCAACATATAGAACATCATCTATCTTGTTCTTTCCATCTAAGGTGATAGATCCTCTGCCTATGATAGGTTTGGGAGTGTTATCTCCAAATGTAACCATGCCACCTTTGTACATGTCTAGATGTACAAATCTATCTTTGTCACCTGTCATGTGATGTGAACATCCACTATCTATGATCAAGTCTTTTCTGATGTCAGCTTGTGAAACTAAAGCCAATTCTTGTGCTTTCTTTTCATCTTCAATTTCAATTTGATCAATCATTTTTTCATTATCTTTAATATCAATGAATCCAATTTCATATTCTCCTGAATCATCATCAGTTACACCATCTTTAGCATGATAGCATTCCTTAGTATATTTGGGCTTGTAATTTGATCTATACTTCTTGACTCTTGTAGGACACTTGGATGCAAAGTGGCCAACTTTGTTGTATGAAAAACATTTGAATGGTAGTTGTCCTTCATATTTACCTTTGCCTTTCCTTTCTTTCCTAGCAATCATAATAATTATTTCTTCTAGTTCTGTATCAACTTCTTTTTTCTCATTATTACTAGAGATACTCGAGGATTTCTTACCATGGACTGAGGCTTTGAAAGCTGAATTTCTATTTTAGGTTTTGTCTTCAATCTTGATATCTCAAATGCTAATATTTTGATGATCAAGGTTTCTCTTTTGAAGTCCTTTGAGAATTGCATGGTTTCATCCAAGATGTTTATCTTGTTTTCATAATCTGCTGTCAATGTGATCATTAGTTTGTCCATTATTTCATCCTCTGATATTTCTCCACCATTGTTCCTAATTCCTGAGACTGCTTCATTAATCCTCTGATTGTAAGATCTGATGTTTTCTTCAGGTAGCATCTCTAAATTATTGTATCTTTTCTTCCATGTATTTATGCACGCATTCTTGGCTTGGATGTCTCCTTCAAACATATCTTCTAGGTATTCCCAAATAGAATATGCTTTGTATGCCTTCTTGATCTCAAAAAATTCACTGTCAGATAGGGCACTGATTAGGGCTTCTTTGGCAATTGCATTTTGGGTGAATACTTCCTTTTATTTATTTGTAGAGTCTTCTTCTGCAAGGTATTTGAAGGTGGGAACATAAATTGCATGAGTAAAAATCTCATAGATCTCAAAACAAACGCACTGAAGATATGTTATCATTTTGTTCTTCCAGTCAAGATAATTCTCTCCATGAAACTTAGGACTCTCTTTCCTGAAGTATGCCATTTGATCTACCTTAAGCTGTTAGGATTTCTCTCCAAGGCACTTGGCTCTGATACCAATTATTGGAATAGTCCCAAGGGATAACTGAGAGGGGGGGGGGTGAATAAGTTATCATCTAGTTTAATTATTTTCTCCAATTGATTATAGAATAAAATTAAGCATATACACATTCAAATAACACAAAATACTACACCACAATTTTGGTTACGAAGAAACTAAAATAGGAAAAACCCCAGTGGGAATTATAATAATCCCTATTAGAAGATCTTAAAACCTTGTTAGGAGTTGATCTTTACAATGCAATAAGTATAGTGACCTGGTTAAGGGTCGGACCCTGTTAGGAGTCTTTTACAAATAACCTTGTTAGGGTTGAGGAGTCATTGTCCAAAAGCTCACTGCTAAACTGATGAAGGCTACAACCTTCAGTAAAATAGATATACACTATATCTGATAATGAACTATTTTATTAGACCTATTTTCTTGATTAGTTCCAATGTATTGTATGCTTTTACTGCTTTTTCACATAGATCTTTGTCTGATGAATGAAATGTCTTTACTGTCCCAAAACAACTGGCATTCTGCTCTGTTCTTTTTTTGTCTCTTTTCTTATCATTCACACTTAGTGATTAAAAAATGAACTACTATAAGTATCTTCTCCAAAAGATATGAACATGTCAGCTATAGGAGTCCCTTCGATGCTTCTCAAGTTGGCTATACTAAGCACACAACATAATTAGAACCGCGCAACTCAAAATGAATAGACGCATCGCTTCATGTAGTCGACTCTACCAAAATTAACCAAATGTCATGCTTTAGATGAAACACAATTAATGCCTTTGGTTAATTTTATTTATCTCATAACTATACATGATTCTAAACACACATATCCCATAGATAGGTGCAACTGAAGAATTAATAAATTTACTGTCGGCTTCCTGAAAATAGTCTTTTGAAACTATGGCTGGTAAACATAGTAACATAAATCAACTATTACTAAACTTCTGAATCTGTGTGTATGTACATGGTATAGTGGCTATGTCTAAAATATAAAAATAATCGTGCAAGGCTTCCACATATCCATAATAAAAAGTGAATACAGTTCATTGTTGTATACTATATGTTGTCATCAATGAAAAACATACAATCAACTATTTGCACAAAGGAAAATCTCCAATAGTATCGATGAACCCTCAAGTGCTATGGGACCATGTCATGGAGGTATATGATAACCTATCTCAGTTTTTGGAGTTTCACTTTCATTTTCATTGGGCGACCCAATCTCGGTTGATGCAAAAACTTGCAATGTTGTGTAGTTGAAAGTTGCAACATTGCATATCTTTCAAACCGCTCATCATGGCATCAAAACATCTCCCTTGATAGCTCTATTATGCCAGGTAATTACTAAGAATGATCCTATTTCTCTCACCAAGTGGCTTGAATGTCTCTGACCACTCTGGAGCCAAGTGTCGCTGAAGGTGCACTCAACAACAAAATTGACGATCTTCACGCATCAGTTTGTTAGAGATCATGAGGGGATCTGATTAACCATCAAGTGCTACAGGACCGTGTCATGGAGGTCTATGATAACTTATCTCAATTTTTGGAGATTCACTTTGATTTTCATTTTCCGACCCAATCTCGGTTGATGCAAAAATTTGCAATGTTGCACAGATAAAAGATTGCATATATTTCAAACCAATCATCATGGCATCAAACCATCTCTACGAAAAGCTCCGGTAGGTCGGGTGATTTCTTGGAATGATCCTATTTCGTTCACCAAGTGGCTCAAACATTGCCGACCATTCTGGAGCCAAGTGTCCCTGAAGGTGCACTCAAAAAAAAAATTGACGATCTTCAGGCATCAGTTTCTCAGAGCTCATGAGGGGTACTGTGGAATTGTCAGGTGCTACAAGACCATGTCAAAAAATCATACATAAGCTATCTCAGTTTTTGGAGATTTAGTTTTGTTTTCATTTGGCAACCCAATCTTGGTTGATGCAAAAACTTGCAATGTTGTGCAGTTGAAAGATGCAACATTGCATATCTTTCAAACCGCTCGTCATGGCATCAAACCGTCTCTACCAAAACATTCAATTTGAAAGGTAAATGCCACAAATAACCTTGTTAGGTTTCACAACTCATTCAAACATTTAGGACCACAATGTACTGGTGCATCCCTTAACGTTCTTGTAGTGCCCTAAATAGGTCGAGGTGGTCAAAATGCTCCAATAGGACTAAATTTGGGTAGGATTGATATTTTTGATCTTATATGAACTATTATAGCTTTTTTAAGTTATTGGAATAGAAATTATGAGTCTAGGTTTATGAAATGAAACATGCATATTCTCATAAAGTATGAAACATTCAATAACAATATACATAGATACACGTGCAAGCATAAATATAAGTTATAAGCAATTTACAAAGCATAAGACATATACATAAACATAAAGTAGTCTACATAAATACACATGACACATGATATTCATACTTAAAATATAAACTATATATATATTCGTAGAGCATGAAGAAAAATATATATGTCTAATAATGTCATCGATCAAATATATCTAATACAGTTAAATTGGCTTCATGAAAGCCAAATGAAAATAGAACATGTCACTTATATAATATACAAAAATATGTCCAGTAATGCCATATTGATGTACAATGATTATCCCTAATCTAGTAATTTCCCAGAATGGGAAGAAAACAAATCCCAGGCTGTCTTCGATCATCGCGTTTATGGAGATGCAATACTCTTCTGAGTGCGCTCACTAGTCCTCATGTCTAGACTCTTCTGTAGCTTGAGCTGATAAAATAAAAAGTATAAACATAAATAAATAATATACATCAAAATTCAATTATATGATGACATAAAATAGAATATTTTCTTACCGCTACCAAATAGTCACTATGTACATCCATCGAAGGGGCACGCTGACAATCTGGAGTAATGAGTCCCTACAAAAATGATTAAAATAATATTTAAAATACATACATGAATATCATTAAAATTTTCAATACAAACTATTAAAATAACAATTCTAATTAAGTAATCTCTTTCATACCTTGGTCAGTGCTTCAGAACTAGCTATAGTTACAGCTACACCACGATCCAAAGTATCACAAACAACAAGAGGAGTCTCTTCTCTCAATAACTAAAAATGAAACAACAAGAGTATTATGTAGCTATCATGAATACCTTAAATATTTTACAACCCCACTAATGAATAAATGGTATCTTTCTGAAGGTGCCACTGCATCCTTCAATGTGCGGTGTCGATGTCGTAGCTCTAACATTAAATTAGTGCACATGTATGGTAATTTATAAGAAAACCATTCATATAAGAATGTACCAATGACTTGTTAATAATAATGCATTATTACATATATACGTATGGACTAAATGATGTCATCACAAAGCCAGCTGAAGGAATGTGATCACTACCATGACCACTTTGACTTTGGATTTTGATCATAATTTGTCTAGTAATTTAGTTATTCATTCATTTATTAATTAAATATAATTAAGTAAATCAAATTAACATGCAAATAAACATACCTCAAGGAAATGTGAACAATGCCCTTCGATGTCTAATATGAACGTTGATGGTCCAATAGTGAACTAATGTACATGCACAATAAGTTATGAGACAAACATCCATATAATAATAGAATAATCAAATGTACTAGTTAAAATATTTTATTCGATACGTACTTGTGGAGTTGATGAAGTATTGTAAAAGGGGTTTGGGGGATCATTACCGCTGCAACCGACACTCTTTCCCTAAATTTTCATCATAATCAATAGATACTAAATTAATTATTCATTCATTTAAAATAAAATATGATCAAATAAATTCAATGAACTTGCAAATATTTACCTATGTATTAATGCCAAATGTTGCATTGAGAAAATCATTAGCCATCAATCCATCATCCTCTTTCTCTCTGTCGGGAGTACCAAATGTGCATAGGGATTCACAAGAACAAAAAATATGACCCCTCGTAGACTGACCATGGTCACCCTCAGCTAGAGAAGTGGCACACTGAGTGAGAGTCTGTGTTAGAGTACTAATTGTGCTTAGTGTGTCCACCTCCACATGTTCCTTCACAATGGAAGGAATACTAACATGATCCACCCGTGGCTTGTCATAGGGAAACCTAGGTGTATTAGGGTCAGGATGTGCCATAGGTCTATCAAATGATGACCCCCATCTCTACCCTGAGACTCTAGAAAGTCAAAATAATTTGGCACCTCCTTTAGGAAAAACTCACAATAGAGTTTCCTCAAGAAATATATAGGAAGCTCATGATTGTTACAAGGAGGGGAATCAAAGACCATCCACCATCTGTCCCAAAATTTTGTTTGTATATCTTCATTCAAGAACCAATGAATTGGGAACCTCTTTGTTGTAGTTTTAAGAGTATCAGTTTCCCCTGGATTTTTAAAGAGTTTGCGAATGTCTTCTTTTGTGTTTTCTTTCTTTTTTATGCCCTCATATGATAATTTATTTGCATAATATCATTTTTGTCCTTCTCTTTTGTAGTGCCATAAATTAAGTTGCCAACTAACTGAACCTACGTGGGTCAAGATTAATTATAATAATCTTGAAAGTGTTTCCCTTCCAGGATTTGTATCAATAGAACCTTTTGACCTCCTAATTAAAGATTCTATTTGTATATTCACTCTTTCTATTTGGTTAATCAAAATTTCATGTGTTCAAGGAGGAGGTTTCTTGATTGGTGGAGGTGGTTGGGGTTCATTTTCTTAGTTATTTTCAACATTCATTTGTTCATGAGAAGAAGATGGAGGGTTTGATTGAGGGTTTTCTTTGGGGAGATCATTCCTTCCTCGCAATTAAAACAAAATCTATTTTAAAAGTCTGAATAAACTTAAAATTTAAGAAAAGAAACTTTGACAATTAATTTTGATTGAAAACTGAAATTTAAACTTAAATTTCAATAAAAATAGGAGGCATAGGTTGTAGAATCACTTACCTCTTCTTCTGTTTTGATCTTGATGACATCGTGGAGCCATTTTTTGCTTCAATTTGATAAAGCAAACACCCAAAATATAATGCCTACGCGCTCTAGAGCTGGTCTCTTTGCAGGGGCGCGGGTTTGAAGGAGTAAAATGAGCCATTTTTGTGGCTGTCCAAACTTTATTTAAAACCTAATAGCGCGTGCGCGCTATGGTTTGAATTTCCCAAGCCTAAGGCTTGAATAATCCAAAGCACAGCGTGTGCGGTCTATAGAACATATGTGCTATAGCTCGCACACGCTATGTGCTTTTGGGGTCTAGAAAATAATTTGGCACGTTTTTGGTCCCCCATCTTTGTGCATATACCCTGTTACACTCCTCAAACTTAATTTCTCAATGTTCACCATCTTCTCCTTTATTAGGTGACCATCCCTTAGTTAACATGGTTATAATCACTCTTATCATACCACCTACCCAGAGGGTATCCAAAATGAATATTAATTTTACCTCTTTGGATGAACCATAAAGTGGGAGCCCCCCACTCTCCATATACCAACATTGATTAATGGAACTTATGTTGAGTTAGAAGTGGAAACATTAAAATGAAAGTGGTAAAACACAGTTGTAATCATTGCTTTGGAAACCTAGTCATGAACTCACAAAAATAGGTTACAAAAAAGTATTAATAATAGGAATGTGGGTACCACCTAGCATGCAAAAATCATAACAAGGAAAATGATTAAAGACAACTAATAAATGGATAATGTAAATAGATATTACCTAAAATCATCTTTTCCTCTCATATAGAGCCAAAGTAGATTTCTCCCTAGCTCAACTTGATATTCACATAAATATAATGTGTTATGTTGGGGTTTCTCAATAGAAAAATAAATGTAGTCTTGGCATAGTAGAGGTCTTGTGATAGAAAATGGATAAACTCATGGTGAGAGAAATGAAAGATTAAGATCTTTGCCAAAAGATCAAGGTGTTAGATTAGAGAGGTTCTCTAAAGAAAGAAGCAATGGACAAGTGTCATAAGAGGATTAATTAGAAAGAATGACTCGATGATAGAGTTTGAAAATGAAAATGAGAGATTGTGGTATGATTACCATAAAGAGGAAAAGCTTAAAAAAATTTCTATTTTAAGAAAGGCAAGAATTTTAAAATAGTTAAATTTGAGAAAAAGAAGGTGGCACCATACAAAGTTAATAGTTTTATTTGTATTAATGGGTTCATTGATGGCGAGGTGAAAAAATATTAAAGAATGTGCAAGCTTGCACATGTGAAGGTGAAGGACACAACGAAGATGATAGAAGATTGAAAGTTGCAAGATTTTTTTTGTTTATTTTGAATAAAAATGATAATGAGGGATAAAAAAGAGTTAATTCTGGATTAGAAGAATTATATAGTGGATACTATGGTTAAATTGAATTAATTAGTCAACCATATATATATATATATATATAATGAAGATAAATTAATTAAATAAAATTATTTGATTATATACAAATAAGAAGCATTACAACAATTAGTACACTTGTTTGACACTTCACTTTTCTAGATTTCATACTTATATATTGATACATACTTATTAAATTCATATATCAAATATTATTTCCAATTCTTTTACATTTTTGTATATGCAATGTTACTTTAAAGTGATAAGTTATGATTTTAATCTTAAGGCAACAAGATTGGAAATATTGTACCTCATTGCTTCATCACAATCCCTATCTACAACCCCCAAGTTTTCCCTTGTTGTCTAGCAACTTCAATCCTAACGCACTAGTGAATATCACCTATGTCCACTTATGTATCAAAAATTCCATCCTTTTGTGCTTTTGTTAAGATTGCTTTTCTAATCTAAATCTCCCATGTTAGCATATGGGAGGAGGATGTGGTCAATAGTTTTAAACTTGACAACAACATTTGCTTCAAAGTTTCTAGTGCCTTTTGACAAATTTGTTTTGTGTATAACTTGTAACTATCACAATCTTAGAGACCACATTTCCAACTTTGCCTCTCTCTCAATTCTTAACAAAATTCCTCTATTGTCAATGTCACAAGTGCATTAAATGCACAAGGAAACAAAGTTCTAAAAAATATTAAGAAAAATCAAATTGCTTGTACTTTAGACTAAATAAATGACCCTTTAAAATATTTAGAAGTTTCAACAAGTGAATTAAGAAATTAAACTCAATAATAAAAAATCTTAATCAATTAAAATAAATGGACATGCATTAAATTAGAATAACTTTACATATACTTATTATGTGAAAAAATATTGACAATTATAATATTAATAATGGAGTTAAGATAACCAAATATTGAGAGATCAAGTGTGAGGATAAAATCACAATACCAATCATATAATTTTTGTGATCTTGTATATAATAGAGTTTGATCTTCATCATATTCAGAAAATTCTTTCATGTTGAAATTTATAATAAAAAAATTGGGATGGTGGTAAAACATATCATGTGACTTGTCACACAAAGTAAAATTTATAAAATTTGTACACATTAATCAAGCCTTGTTAAGCCGAGAGGCTTCTTACAGTGGTAGAAAAATTCAATGTAAACAATTTAGCTTTTTGAAAAAAATTGACATCTATTCCCTCGCCTGCATAAAAAAGAAACCCTTCCCATGCCTTAATAGTTACAAAAATGGAAGATGAACCAACTTTGGGTGCTTTGTATCCAGCGATTGTTAACCAACTGATGTTGATGATGACGAAGACTGAGATAAGAGGTATACAAGGTTGTAGAAGGATTAGATCAATTGTTATTTTGTCATTGATGTCAAGCAATTGATTTTTGATTTATATTGAGTTGCCATATCATTCGGAGTATAATATAAGATGAGTGAGTAAAGGAAAATATGAAGTGAAAAGTTGTAAAGCTCAAGAACTTAATTGGGAAACCAATACAGATTAGATAATGATAAGGTCATATTGGTATAGTTTTTTTCTACTTTACATTTGATGATATCAAGTTGGTAAAGAAGAATGGTCAAGTCGGTAAAGGAAATAGTTCAGTTACTAAGCAGGAAGAAGTCAGTTGGTAAAGCATACAGAGTAATCAGTAAAGGAAAAAGAGAGATAGGCACCGAACAGTGCATGATAGTCATCGAGATGAGATCTTATGTTACCGAGCACTGTACAGATTTTACGTACAAGGATCAAAATGACATTCAATGAAGAGCCACAGTGATCTGGAAGATTCCAAGGATGAAGAAGAGTTAGTTACAAAGATCTAAGATCTAAAAAAATTCAAGGTAATGATCTATGGTAAAGATTAAGCGGCAAAAGTGATGATACTACTTCCAAGAAAAGTTCAAGTTCCGAGGTGATGATAATATGGTTCACTGAGTATCAAGTTCATTGAATTAGTTCATAAGGTTGATCTGATGATTGGGAGAAAATGAAGGAAAACCTAATCAAGGAGATTAAGAGGCAAAACATAGTCTATATAAAGGATGAATTTGAATGATAGAAAAGCTAGAAAGTTAAAGTTTGGTTGTGCTACCGCGTAAATAAGTGAAGAAGGAAAAAGTGGAATTTTGAATCTAGAGCAGATATTGATGAAGTGTTGAGGCCAGTAGAAAGAGAACATAAGGGATTTGATCAAGAAAAGAGGTAGTTGCTGTATAAAAAATCAAATTCTATACTATTGCTTATTAATATTTGTAGTAGGAAAATCTCTTAACCGAGAGGACTTAAAAATCTTATTGTAAATCCTTGTGAAAGGTGACATTCTAGAAGAGTGTTTAAAGCCCTTTAACCAGGCCACTCCTAACATGGTGAAGATCCTAACAGATCTGAAGAAAATCACCTAACAGGGTCACATTTCATAATGTACATTGTAATCTTTAACATGATTGGCTCTTAACTGAGCGTATTTCAGAAGAGTATTTTTATTGGTGGGTGATAATTCCCACAAAGTTCTTTACAAAATTGAGTTTCCTCATTAAATATTGGTGTCATATGTGTTGAATGTTTATTGTGCATGCTATTTTTTGATTACTTAAGTTGCTGATTGAAAAAGTGAATTTATTGTTGATTCGGTTAATATTGAAGTTTGTCTTACCAAGTTGAATCAGAGTTTAAGCTTGTAAGGGTTAAAGAATCACTAGTTTTTTATTCACCCCCCTCTCAGTAATCCAACAATTGGTATCATAGCTGAATTGTCTAAAGTGATAAGTTTAAAAGACTTGAGTAAAAGATTTGTAGATATATATGAGGGAGACACCAAAGCTGAGTAGGGATAACTTCTCTACATGGAAAAGTAGGATGAGGGTACATATATTTGGAGAGTATGCAACATACTATCTTGATAATGAGTATTTTCCACCACCATTTGGGCATATGAAACTTGAGAAACTAAGAGAAAGGAAAGATCACACACAAGTTATGATTGAGATATCCTCTTCTCTCACCGACTTGGAGTTCAATGACCTTAAAGGTTGTGATACAACAAAATAGATGTGGGATAAGATTGCATTGGCACATAGTGGAGATCAACATGTTTAGAAGGAAAAAGTTGAAAGTTTGAGAGGTAAATTTGATTCTATGAAGATGAAAGAAGGAGAAACTATTGCAAAGTACGATACAAGATTGAAGGAAATTGTGAATGGTATCAGAGGTGCTAGAGGACATATTGAAGAAGAATATGTAACAAGTAAACTATTGAGGACATTGTTTCCCATTTATTCCATCTGAGTGTCAATAATACAAGAGCTGAGATCCATTCCTCAGATGCCTGTTTTACTGGATGCTACAAATGGTAAGTTGATTGCTTTTGAGCTAAATGATTTTGACAATAGTTTACCTGCCACTACTAAGATTGAGTCTGCATTCAAGTCATCTTTGAATATTATAAATTCTAGAGATTCTAGATCAAGTGATGGTTATGTAAGTAGTACGAGTGAAAGGTTTCAAAAGTGCGAAAGTCAGCTAGAGAATCTGTATGCCAAAGATGAAAGACTAAAAGAAGAGTTTGAAGCTTTACTAGCTAGAAGACTACTGAGAGGAAAAGGCAAGTACCGAGGTAAGCTACCTTTGAAATGTTTCAATTGTAACAAGATTGGTCACATTACATCTAGATGTCCTAAAAAAACAATGATGAGAAGAATGACAACTGAGATAATAAAAAAAGAACAAATTTAGGAGATACCGAGATTTCAAGAACAAAGGTAAGAAGTCATGCTACATTTTTGAAGAAGGACTAACCAATGATGATACATATGATAATGAAGGTGAAGAGGTTGTGTATTTTCTAACAAGGATGATTCTGATGGAGAAAGGTATGAAGAAGAAAAATCCCTAATCTCACATGTAAGCAAGAATGATACCTAGATTATAGACAGTGGTTGTTCACATCATATGACTTGTGACACATATAAGTTCATTACTATGGAAGAACATGATTGAGGGTATGTTAGATTTTGTAATGACACTCCATATCCTATGAAAGGTAAAGGTTCTATATTTTTTTTGGATAATACAAGATGTGATGATGTCTATTGGGTTGAAGGACTAAAGTATAATCTATTGAGTGTGGCTCAACTGAACAATACAGGACACCAAATATAATTTTAGAATGGAAAGGTAAAAGTATTTGATCAGAATGGAGGTCTGATTTCCACTGGAGAATAGTCTAAAGGTAACTTATTCTACCTTGATACTTCTACAAAGAGTTATTTATTTGCTAAAATTGAGGATGTATGGTTATGGTACAAGAGATTCTGTCATGTGAATTTTGACAACTTAATTAAGGTGAGAAAAAATAAGAGAGTAAGAGGTCTATTGAGATTGGACAAACCTGAAAATGTCATGTGCAAAGGATGTCAAGTTGGTAAGATGACAAAGTCAAGTTTTACAAGCAAGTCTTACACTAAAGGAATTTTTTGAATTAGTGCACATTAACCTATGTAGACCGATGAGAACACAAAGTTACTATGGTGATAGATATTTCATTTTATTTGTTGATGATTATTTAAGAATGATGTTTGTCATGTTTTTGAAAGAAAAATATGATGCTTTTCAAATGTTTAAGTGGTATAAGGATATAGTTGAAAAGGAGACTAGAAGACAATTGAAGTGTCTGAGATCTGATAGAGGAATTTGAGTTTACATCTAATGAGTTTACACTTTTTGTAATGAACATGGAATAAAGAGACAAATTTCTGCACCGAGGACAACACAACAAAATGGTATAGTAGAAAGAAGAAACAGATCCATTGTTGATTATGCAAGAACATTGATGATTGAGAAGGGTATTTCTCAAACATTTTGGAGAGAAGCAGTCATCACTACATCTTATACAATAAACCAAGTACAACTAAAGAAAGGTACAAACAAGACTCCATATGAGATCTACTATGATGGTAAACTGAATGTAAGTTATTTCAAAGTATTTGGAAGTAGATGTTACATTCTAAAAGATACTAGATATGGAAAGTTTCATTCTAAAGGATATGAAGGAATATTCTTAGGGTATTCTACAAAGAGAAAAGCGTACAAGTGTTTGAAAAAGTCTATTAAGAAAATTGTAGAAAGTGCAAATGTAAGGGTTGATGAATTTACAGAGAAAAATGATGAAGACAACAAGAAGGAACAAGATGACTACCAAAGATTTGTATATGTTCAACCTGAGATTCCTGATACCTCGCCTAAAGCACAAATCGAGGAGGAAGGTGACCACAGAGAACCACCACCGAATGATGAAAATGAAGAACTTCCACTGCCTACCGAGCCTGTTCTAGCCAAGTATGTGAGAAGACACCACTCACCGAGAAAGATTATTGGAGACAAGAATGCTGGAGTTATGACAATAAGTAAGGCAAGAGATAATACATGTTTAATTTCTGAATTTGAGCCAAGAAGAGTAAAAGATGCATTGGAGAATGAAGATTGGGTTAAAGCTATGAATGAAGAAATAGATCATATTGAAAAGAACAACACCTGGACTTTGGTACCGAGACCTAAAAATAAAAATGTTATTATTAGAAAGTGGATTTTTAGAAACAATCTGAATGAACATAGAGATGTAATCAGAAACAAAGAAAGACTGGTTTGCAAAGGGTATGCACAAGAAGAAGGTATTGATTATGGTGATACTTTTGCACCTATTGCTAGATTAGAAGGAGTTAATTAGAATTCTGCTAGCATATGCATCTTATAAAGGATTTAAAGTTTATCAAATCGATGTCAAGTTTGTATTTCTTAATGGTATTGTTGAAGACGAAGTCTATATTGAACAACCTGAAGGATTTGTTGAGAATACTAACAAGGACATGGTAGGGTATGTGCAAGATCATGAGGGGCCAAAAAGTGGTGATGTGAAAAAATCCACTTTTCACTCATCCAAAATGCATGAAAGCACTTGTTGACTTTTTGGTAGGCCTGGGTGTCAGGACACCTAGGCAAGCCTGACACCAAA
>MU227114.1:150322-161362 GCA_018584345.1 Thuja plicata | reverse complement strand
AAAAAGTAGAATCATCCATAATGGCTTCATGAGGAAGAGAGTAATCGACATCCAAATCCAAAGGTTCATCCCAAATAGGAGGATTATCATCCCTATCAATAAAGCACATTGTAAAAGGTTTGGAAAAAACTTGGAAAAACTTGTGGAACATGATAACAAATAAAGAAATGCATAGAAAATAGATCTAGATATATCCCAATGCATTCAAATGAAATGTATGATAAAAAATGTAAATGTTTTTGTATTTTTAATGAAATTTTATGATTTTTATTTATTTTTGACATATAAATGCAAGAGCATAAAATAAATCTACTTTTAAATGCATGTAAGATCTAACACAAGATGCAAATCTAACACCAAAAAGAAAGTGTTGTCTATCGCGAGTTCACTAAAATCTAAAGGGAGAAAAATGTTTCTTCTTGTTTTATTTAGTTTTATTAGGGTTTGATTGTGTATTTCCCTAACCTTTACATTTAAATTGTGTTTGTATTGAAATGTGATTATGAGGAAGATAAGATGTTCCACCTTTATCCCCAAATGCACAAATGCAAGATCCAAGTTGATCAACCCAAAAGAGGGATTAATGCACAAATGAATCAACCATTTGGAAATGAGAGTAAAGAAGAAGATCTTAAATTCTGTTAATTGATTATATAGATATGATATATGACAGTAATTAAAGAAATAGGAGAAATGTACTAACCTTAAAGAATTACATATCAAAGAATGCTATTTTTTGAGGTCTGTACTCTGTTTCTAGAAAAACTGAAGTATGATCTAGAACCGGAACGCAGAGACGAACAAAACCCAGAAATATTTTTCCGATCCAACATCATCTTATGAAAAAGGTCGACCTTGACCCACAAATGTCAACCCTGACCCAATAATGTTGACCTTGACTTGCACAGGTCCGACAGAGAATCTGTTCGCGGAGTCTGGAATAAAGCTGAAAAGGGTATCCAGATCTGAGTCCAAATCCACAGTCCTGAACCTGTACCTACAAGAAAAAGAGGTTTATTTGTTGGGGGGAGGGGTTTTCCTTGGTCAAACCCCAGTTTTGGAATTAACCTCAAATATATGTAATTGAAATTGCATAAAGATAAACAAAGTAAATGTACGAATTCACCTTGCTTGAAAAAGTTCTTGTGAAGGATTCAAATCCTTGATTCCACAAGTATGTATGCAAAAAATATGTAGAATGTGGAATGGTAGGATGTCTTCAATCTCTTTCTTGTAGATCTCTAACACCAAGTCTTGAATGGGTTCTTGATTATGAAGAGGCTTGGAAGAAGATGGATGGAGAGATCACCAAAAAGGGCACTATGTAGCTTGAATCCTTCAATGGCCGCCCATGGATCTCTTTGATGAATTGGAGGCTTGATGGTGGATGAATCCTTGCTTTAAATATTTCTTGAATACTTGCTTGAATCTTCACTTGGTAATGCTTCTCAATTGCTCAAGGATGCTTAGTATCACCTAGTTGATGGTTAGAGAAAATGAGAGAGAAAGGCTTCCTTTTATATGAAATTAAGGCACAATATTCTAAGGAGGCCGACATAGGAGAATTAAATTTTCATTAAATCCTTTACCCCTAGAAGAGGATCTAAGTTAAATATAATTTAGGAATCACCACTTCGGAACCCGAAACAGTCGACCTGGAAGCGGGAATTAACTTTTGCAAAGACCGACATCCGAAAACTGTGGGACCCTGAGATTTAAACCCTGGGTCAAGGTCGAGGTCGACCTTGACCTAGGTCAAAGTCAAGGTCGACCTTGACCTAGGTCAGGGTTGAGGTCGACATAGACCCAAAAGGTTGACCCTGACCCTGAGGTAAAAGACCTCAGATCTGCAGTCTAGGATGCCAAAAACTGGATGGAAAGAAGTGGAAAGAGAGGCAGAACAGGGGAAAGCCAGGTCAAAGTTAGGAACCCATTCAAGGTGCTTGATATGACCCCAAACTACTTACCCGGAAGGCTAAACCAGTCTACCATGGAAGTGCTTCCATTTTCTGACTATACAATATATATATATATATAATATAATATAATATAAAATATATTTTACATACAATTTAAATATGAAGATATCATGTGATATATTGTTAAATACATATTAATATATATAATACATAAAAAATAATATATAATATATGATTTATAATGTAACATTTAATATTAATATATATTATATAATATTTAATGTAAAATGTATGTTATATAATATTTAATATATAATCTAATATATAATTTAATATATATATATATAATCTATAATATTTATAATATATAATATAATATATAATCTAATATGTAATATATAATCTAATCTAGTATATAATATTTAATCTAATATATAATCTAAAATTATATATCTAATATATAATATCAAAAAATGAGAGGGAGAAAGGGGTTGAAAACAAATTTAGAGGGAAAAAGGGGAGGGAAACTTCAAAATTCAAAATTCTTCAGGGATTTTTGGGTACCCGAAAAAATCAGGTACCCGATTAGGCTCAGTATTTCTTTGTGCACGAAACCTACCTGGTCAACTCTTCAAATATCCTTAAAACGTGTTTTTCCCCTGTTTCTCTGAGTTTCAGACTTCGACCATGTAGCTGACGACTTTTTCTTCACCCGAAATTGAAGAAATGAAAAGGGTATTTTAAGGAGATTATCAGCGTTCTATCAATATAATTGCTGTGAAATTTTTAATTTGGTAAGTAATTATTAGTTATTTTCTAATTGAGTTACCTCTAAAGTGCTGATTTACATACTGATTGAAAAATGACTATAAATTTCAGACGGTATAACATTTTTGAAATCCGAAAAATGTGTCACATTCTATGCTTCGTCTACTATAAGGGAATTTTTTTTTTTTTGAATTTGGTAAAGTTTTCAATGAGTTAAGGTGGTCAGACACAGGAGTTTTTTTTATTCTGAAAACGTTGTAGCAGAAAATTCATAATTTACTATTTTTTGGAATAAAATTACACAAAAATATGCGTCACATCCGGGCACGAGTCTACTATGTATATCTAAAATCTTACAAAAAAATATTATCATTTGATTATGATTAAGGTGGTCAGACATACACCTACTTCTTATTTTTTTTCTTGAAATTTTTTTAATACTACATTGAAATCTATACTTTTCACCAATTCTATTAATCTTTTTTCAGAAAAGGCCTAGTAGTTTAGAAACTACATTCAATTTCCTATAGATTTTATTCTTACAACTTTTTGGTATTAGGTTGATAGCTAGTTAAAATTTTCTTGTCAGATTGACTAACCCTGATTTGCTGATTTTTCATTGCCACTTAAGGGCATAGTTTGGCCCCTCATGATGTTGCACATACCCGGTATGTAAACTGTACAAGGCACTCCATGGTTTTAAACAACACCCCAAGCATGGTATCAAAGGTTATATTCTTATTTAATAAAGATTAGATTTCAAAGAACAAGTGACAACAGTAATGTGTATCAAAAATGTGATAGTAATAATAAGATTTTAATTGCTGAAATATTTGTTGATGACATTATTTTCAGAGGAAATAACACATTATGCAGATCTTTTGCTGAGGAGATGAGAAATGAGTTTGAGATGTCCATGATAGGAGAGATAAGATTATTTCTTGGACTACAGATTCAACAAGTTAAGGATGGGGTCTACATCACACAATAAAATTACATAAAGGAGATCCTAAATACATTTGGTATGGAAGATTCAAGACCGATTGGAACACCGATGGCCACTGGTTACAAATTATCAAAATAATATGAGTCAAAGGAAGTGAATGAGACACACTACCAATCAATGATTGGTAAGTTACAATATTTTTTACATAGAAGACCTGATATTGCTCATGCAATAGGGATTGTTGCAAGATTTTATGTTGATCCAAAGGATTCAGACATGTCTACAGTCAAAAGAATATTTAGATATTTGAAAGATACTGAATACTTCGATCTACTATACAAGAAAGGAGGAGATTTTGATTTGAAGGTTTACTTTGATGCTTAATGTGTTGGAAACATTAATGATAGGAAAAGTACAATTGGAGGAGCTTTCTTTTTAGGAGAAAGATTACGGACATGGCTGAGTAAGAAATAGAGTTGTATATCACAATCTCCTGCCGAGGCAGAATATATTACTGCAACTATGAATTGTACAAACATTGTATGGATCAAACAACTACTTGAAGGTGTGTAAGAGGAAATTACCGATCCGATTACTATTTACTGTGATAATACTAGTGCTATCAACATATTAAAGAACCCGGTGATGCATTTTAATACCAAGAACATGTCTATCAAGTATCATTACTTGAGAGAACAAGTTCAAGACAAGCATATGATGTTGGAGTATGTGAATTCAAAGGAGTAGATAACAGATATATTCATCAAGCCACTACCGAAGGATTATTTTGAGCATCTCAAAGGTAAATTAGGGGTCCTACCCCTATCCAAAATTCACTAGAACAAGATGCATGGTACATCAATTCTAGGATTCATTAGAATATCTATTTTGTGAGTTGATGCTAGAATTCACACTTTAGGTGATGCCTGAAGCTGTGAAAAATAATTATGTATGCAATGAGATATCAATACATGCTAGGTATGATCCATTGCTTGAACAAAGTTTTCAGGAGTGTGTATCTTTGACATTTTTGTCGAAGAGGGAGAATAAGTGATTGCTGATTACAATGAAAAGAGAGAATGAGAAATGAAGAATGTTGATGAACACAAAGAGGGAGAACAAGAGTAAGAAGCTAAGAGGGAAAAAAGATAGAACAAAGATATTAGAGTATGCCATCATCAATTAATAGTGTTGCCATCAATGCCAAAGAGGGATATTGTCAACCAACTGATGGTGATGATGATAAAGACCGAGATAAGAGGTATACAAGATTGTACAAGGATTAGATCATTTGTTATTTTTTCATTGATGTCAAGAAATTGATTTCTGGCTTATATTGAGTTGCCATATCATTTGGAGTATGATATAAGATGAGTGAGTAAAGGAAAAGAGGAAGTGAACATTTGTGAAGCTGAAGAACTTACTTGGGCAGCCAATACAGATCAGATAATGATAAGGTAATATTGGTATAGTTGTTTTCTACTTTATATTTGATGATATCGATTCAATAAAGAAGAATGGTCAAGTCGGTAAAGGAAACAATTCAGTTACCGAGCAAGAAGAAGTTAGTTGGTAAAGCATACAGAGTAATCGGTAACGACAAAAGAGAGATAGGAATTGAGTAGTGCATGATAGTCATCGATTCGAGAGCTTATGTTGCTGAACATGGTACATATATTATATACAAGGATTAGAATGACATTCAATGAAGAGCCATAGTGATCTAGAAGATTCCAAGGATGAAGAAGAGTTAGTTACAAAGATCTACGACCAGGAAAATTCAGGGTGATGATCTATGGTAAAGATTAAGGGGCAAAAGTGATGACACTACTTCCAAGAAAAGTTCAAGTTCTGAGATGATGAGAATGAGCTTCACCGAGTATCAAGTTCATTGAATCAGTTCATAAGGTTGATCTGATGATTGAGAGAAAATGAAGGAAAACCTAATCAAGGATATTAAGAGGAAAAAAAGAGTCTATATAAAGGATGAATTTGAATAATAGAGAAGCTGACAATTTGAAGTGTGGTTGTGCTACCGAGTAAAGAAGTGAAGAAGGAAAAGGTGGAAATCTGAGTCTAGAGTAGAACTGATGAAGTGTTGAGGGCAGTAGACAAAAGAGTGCATAAGGGATTTGATCAAGCAAAGAGGTAGTTGTTGTATAATAGATCAAATTCTATACTGTTGCTTATTAATATTTGTAGTAGGAAAATCTATTAACTGAGTGGAATTAATAGCCTTATTGTAAATCCTTGTGAAAGGTGACATTCTAGAAGAGTGTTTAAATCCCTTTAACAAGGCCACTCCTAACAGCCCGTGAAGATCCTAACAATCTGAAGAAAATCCCCTAACAGGGTCACATTTGACAATGTGCATTGTAATCTTTAACATGATTAGCTCTTAACTGAGCGTACTTCAGAAGAGTATTTTTATTGGTGGGTGACAATTCCCATAGAGGTTTTTCCCAAATTGGCTTTCCTCATTAAATACTGATGTCATATATGTTGAATGTTTATTGTGCATGTTATTTGTTGATTACTTAAGTTACTGATTGAAAAAGTGAAGTTATTATTGATTCGGTTAATACTGAAGTTTGTCTTACCGAGTTGAATCAGGGTTTAAGTTTTTAAGGTTTAAAGAATCAGTTTTTTCTGATTCATCCCCCCTCTAAGTAATCCAACAATATTCAACATAGGCATCTAAAACTTGTATTTCCTTCAAAGGAGAGAATTTTGTCTTTAGTTTACAAATGAACTTTCCCTTGACTTGGATGCGATGGGGGTCTGCTCAGAATTCATTTGCCTTGCATTAGACTTTCTACAAGAAGGATTACATAAGGGATGACTAGATCTAGTTTTTATATTTTTAGGTTAGAACAACTCTCTTTTTTTTTATAATAAAATTATCATTTCCAATTTCTTTTAAACGTTTTAAAGAAATATTCTTCAGGTATGCTGCTACAAGCCTTGAACTTAAAGGGTACAATGTATCATCAAGATTTGAAAGACAACCCTAATCAAATCACAAGTTGGCTTGAAAACAAATTGGGCAGACAAGACTGAGAATCAAAGTGGTTATTGATTTTTCAAAACAAAGATTGTATTTTTGAGATACGCACCGAAAAGAAGGCACTCATAACGAGGCCTATTGTCTGTCATGCATCTCTCATCAAACTCCATTGTTTAAATATAGAATAGAAAGTACAGACAATAAATTAACCTTCCCTAGAACAATGCACTCTGAAAATAATGTTGATTCTGCAATGCAAAGCAAAGCAGTTATAATTGAAAAGATACAAGGATGGGGAATACCCAAAAATTCGATGCCTGCAAACAAAGATTGATCTGGAGATCGAGGGGGAGATCTAGAGCATGCCATGAAGGAGTTTAAATAGATCTCCAATGACTCTCCAGAAAGCTAAATAACCAGGAAACTCCCAAAGTTAGAACACATATGCTTGACCTTTCATTATTATTTCAAACTAACTTGGGAACCTCTGAAGGCAAAATGTTTTATGTTGGTACAATTGTTCACATTTTTCTTGTTACAGTGCTTGCAAATGTGACCTGTACACAGGTTTGGGAATACAAATTTAGAGCAAGTAAACATGGAAAATAATATTTGAAATCCGTCTTTGAGTTACATTTTAGTGACAATTTTTAAAGATGGGAAATTTTTATAGTCTATATTAGTTTGGGGATTTTTGGGATTTATAGAGTTAAATATTTTTTACCCATATTGTGTGAGATTATTTCTTTTATGAAATCATAAAAGTACAATCAATATAAACAAATAGCATGCAATCACCATTTTCACAAATTGACTAATATTTATGTGAAAATTATATAAAAAAAAATCAAATTTCATTTAGAAACTTATTAAAATTTACATAGTTTGAATTGTTGTTAATAACATTTTTTTTTTGGATTACATTCTAAAGTTTCCATAATAGTTTTCCTTTATTTTTTAAATTTATCTTCAATCTTGACTACATTTCTTTCCATTTTCTTATAATTCATTTTCACCTCTTTTCTATTTTTCATTTTCCTTATATAGAAGCCATGCAATTTGTTTCATATAAAAAATTAATGAATGATTTTAAAAATATTTCTATGTTTTAAAAAAATATATATTATGTTTCTATATTTTAATTATAGAAATATATAATTCTCCACATTTGGATAATCTAAGTTAAATTAGTTAGATGCAAATAGATTGATTGGTAAGATAATTGTGTTTTGAAACAAGTGTCACGTAGTGGCGTGTACTTGCCATAATTAATAATAATTAAAAATTTAATTCTAATTTCATTATAAATATTAGTATATTTTAATTAATAGTTATTTAAAAAAAAATATAAGTAATGTTATATATCTATTGAAAATAAAAATAAATGAATAAAAAATTGATAAATCATAACTCAAGTAATAGTTTTATCAAATTATAATTAAACGAGAGTTGGAAGGTGATTGAAGTTAAAAAAGTGAAGGTCTTTTGTACAAAAAAAATTACATCAAGTCATAAGATAGTTTAAAAGAAATTTACAAGCGGTGAATTCAACTAGTAAAAAAGGGATCAACAAAAAACTGTCCAAAAACAACACATTGGTCTTGCAATAATAATGTTAATAGTGTTTTCAATTAAATTTTCATAATCAAATTATATTGAATAAAAAAGTTTAAGCCTCCGGTCCTGTAAGACCAAATCAATTGAACCAATCATAATGGAGATAAGTAATTTATATAATATATTTAATTAGTAAATAAATATTTAAACATTAGAAATATTCAAACCATGAAAAAATAGTGATTTAATTGGTTGATTGGTGCAAAATTAATTGACTAAATGTGCAGAAGTGAATGCAATAGTATATTGCTAATATCTTTAAAAATATAGGTATACTAGTTTACAATTTAAAAAAAACAAAAACAAATTAAGAAAGATGTCAATATTTTGTGTGATGATATAAAACAAAAGAAATTATGAAGAACAATGTCAATATTCATGTGTAACAAAAGAGTCATTGTCAACCAACATGTTAAATATATTGTCTTAACTATTATTACTTTTTAATTTGTAAACTGATTTAGAAATTATTTCTTTAAATAGATAATCTAGACACCAAATTCAAATTTTTTGGATATGGTAACAAATGTTAATCATATTTAAAAATTAACAAATTTTAAAATACAAATAGTTTAAAAAAATAATAATTAACTACAATTGAGAGTTTACCACTTAGCGATTTGGTTAAGTGGTGGTGGTGTTGTTGTCTTCGTGGGCTTGTGCCTTTGTTGATGCAATGTGCTCATGGGGTTTTGGCCTTAGTTGTGTAATAAGGGGAAATAAGTGAAAATTTCAAGTCACTACCAATTTTTTACACTACTCATATCATCAAATATAGTGCAAGATCAACTATTTTTTGTCAAGGTGTCCAAAAAGTTCCCCAAAAAATGAGAACAATACTTGTGCAATGTTTTTTTGGTGCGCTTATGTGCCATCACATTATTTGTTTCTTTTTAGATCTAAGGAATACATTTCATTCAATTATGATTAGTCATTATTAACAATAACAACTTTGAAGTCACAGCTACTAGTACAATATTACCAAAAATATTAGATGTTTGATCATCAAGTACTATAACAACTATTAAAATACTTCAAATACTAGATCATTTTCCCCAAGGAAAAAAATCTATCAAACCTCATATATCTGTCTTCATCCATAGAGAAATTAAGGCAACCACTGTTTGAGCAACTCTTCAATCTGAGCATTTATCGAGTTTGTGGTGGTGCAAATTAGATTGCAATCCACAAACTCTAGGGGAATTTTTTTTTTGATCTTTAAGGGGCCATAGCCCATAGTTTGTATTAATATTATGAAAGCAGTAAAACAGTAAAACATAAAAGATAAAAGATAAAAGGTTCCTGGTTCATAACCCAATCCTACCAAGAGGATTGTGAACCCCAAATCCAGAGCACCTAGGCTCATCCAAAGTTAACAATAAGCAAAAAACTTAAATGAGAGTTTAGCAATTATCAACAAAAATTTGGGTTATTATCTAGCCCGATATGAACTTATCTCTGAAAACTCAATCAGAGGGAGAGGTGGTATCATTTTCTGTGCTGGGAGCAGAGTTCAACTTGGAGCTGTCAACCGGTTGAGAGTCCCCGCTGCCACCCGTTGAATCATCCTCTAGAGAGACCTCATCAAGCTCGAAGTACTCCACAACAGCCACATCAATTTCATCCACAATCTCCTTCTCATTATCCTCTTCTCCATCTAAATCTTCCTCCATCTCTTTGCCTCCAACGTCAGTATTAGATGATACTGGGCTACCCAGCCCGTCCAATTTCTCATCATACTTGAATTGATGGACCCATGGAATATTTTTATCAATATCATCCCCAAATGGAGCAAATAGCCCGTCCTCTATGCCAAAGAACTTGGAGAGGAAATTCAATCTTCTTCACATCATCATTAGGCACAAATGGTGGTCCTCCCAGTCCCATCCCCAAAGAATGAAATGATGACGAGAAGGACCAGGATAAAAATTCCTTCTCACTCCTATTGCAAATCCAGGGAAAGGTTTCCCTACTGTCATGGTCATGGCTCGGTCCCATGGAAAAGGGGTAGTAAGATCAAAATCAATGTTCAAAACTACATTGTGAAGACCCGCAATGAATTTGCCATAAAAAAGCCTATCGCACATGTCTTGCGCTAAATTTTAAAGGCCCCAACCACTAGAATGGTTGCGAGAAATCCTGCAAAAATATTAAAAAGGACCCTAAATTTGTGATTTGTGTTTAAAAAATTGAACCCCAATACCTTCCTCACCACATGAAAAACTAGGGGATGATGGTAGATACACACTTCCATGAGATGATTGAAAGTGACAGGTGTGTCGAAAGTAATCTGTTCAACATCCACACCGAATTTGATAGGAGTATCCATTTAGTTGTTGCTTTCGTTGCTGAGAGAGAGCTAAGGAGAAAACTAGAATGCTACCAACTGTAACCACGTAAATTTGGTCTATTCCAACTATAGACCCTATTTTCCCTAAGTGTGATCATACCCTCGATTATGTCCAAACGACCTGTTACTGCTTGGCATAATTCTTCTAATTAGATTTAATGTCCTAAGGTGATTTTTATCACTAATTTATATTAACTATTATAGCCATATAATTTAAATCAATTCAAACCAATTAAATCAAACCAAAATCAAACATGGCTATAGTATTTAATTATAAAGGGATTAAATAAATCCCTAAATCAATTCTCCACTTGCAAAATAACCCATTCCCCTAGCCTATTTAATTTAATTAAAATGGCTATAGTCCCCTAATTATTAAAAAGCAATTAAATTGTTTAAATAATTAAATTCCTATTTTTGAATGAATTAAATA